>WUAM01000284.1:801817-821167 GCA_024336885.1 Actenoides hombroni
CATTCCAATATCTCACCACTCTTTCTGTGAAGAATTTTTTCCTAGTGTCCAGTCTAAACCTACCTTGTTTCAGCTTTCGGTCATTCCCTCTGGTTCTGTCACTAATTACTGGAGAGAAGAGACCAGCACCAGCCTGTCTACAATGTCCTTTCAGGGAGTTGTAGAGAGTGATAACCTCAGTCTCACCAAACCCTTACCCACTCCAGGTATTAGACATTTTGCCCAAGGTGATGCTGTAACACCCTTACTTTAAGGAAAGTAATAAATGCAGAGTAGATGGTTACCAGTAGGGGCTTAGATGGCTGGCTGTCTCTCCCTCCTTTCCTCATGCCTAAATCTAAAGCAAACAAGAAAAAAGACAATAGATTTAAATCTTTGCGATTATTATCTTAAAGAAGGGGTTATGGCAAAAGGTCTTCTAGTTGATTAGAGGTTCAGTAACCCAAAGGCACCTACAACAACTCTGCTTGGTACTCTTTCCATTTTCTATTTGTTTCTAAGAGAGCTGTGGAAGGAAAGGCAGGGAAGAGCCCGGCAAAGCCGGCAGAAAGGGTCGGTGCCAAGCCTTGCCCCATGGCAGCCAGCAGCACAGCCGGGTTTGTTGCAAGCAGCGACAGAGTTTAACCTATCGTTTGTCAGAATCCTGTCCTAAAAGGCAAACGGTCGAGTTCCCAAGCTGAGGAGAGTGGGTTTCTGCAGCTGCATTCTCCAGTGAACGCTTCACTCAACCTACCAGAAGGTTAAAGAGGCTTAAGATACAACAGTTTTATAACTGGAGAAGAGGCAGTAAAACATTCCCTGGTTTTAGCAATAGAAGGATTCTTAGGGAGAGTCCTTGAGCATTTCATCCCTGACGACGAACTGTACAGATACTCGAAAGCAGAGAGCCTGACCCTGTAAGCACTTACTCCTGAAGTACATCTGTTTGCACACTTCATGTTTCATTTTCTGAACTGCTGAGAAAAAAAAAAGAGAAGAGAAAATAAAGCAAGGGGGGGAATCAAGAATAAAAAGCCACAAAAGTAAAATGAAGGCGACCATTTATCTGCTAAGAACTGATCCCTAACAGGCAAGAGAAACCAGTTTCCTTGGTCAGCAGGCACCCATCACAATATAGAGCACAAGCAGCTTTGCACATGCTTCACAATTTCCCCATTAAGATCAGAGGCTACTCGGAGTTCATTCTCATGATCCCCACCTCATCCTACACATCATTTGACAAATGCCAGCATCTTCAGATCACAATTCATTGCGCTGCATTGTTTTGTACTTTCTCCTACATAAACCAGATTACTACATCTCCTTGTTTTCTTAAATGCCTTAGTGGACAGTACACCATATTTAAATTGAGTCTTGATACCAAAGAAATCACAGAATCCTAGAATGGTAGGGGTTGGAAGGGACCTCTGGAGATCGAGTCCAATACCCCTGCCAGAGCTGGAAAAATCAGCACTGGAAAAATTAAGCCTTATACTAGATGGATAATTCAAAAGCTCATAACTCTTCCTGCTACCTCTGCTGTTCTCATCCTCCTCCACAAACAGAGGGTTTGGAACTCCCACAGCCAACTGTGGGGTGAGGGTTATTCAGCGGATCTTGAAACCAGGATCTCCCATATGCCTGCAGATGCCTTTTAAATCTCCAGGCTGATGGCACATCCAGGAACAATTTTTCTTGCCGGAACACCAAATTTTCTGCATGAATTGGCAGATATAAAGTTCTTCTATCACTCTTTGCTGTAAAAGTGTGTCTTGATATCTTTTTGTAGCTAGAGAAGCATACGAGCGTCACCAATAGTGCCAGCTCTCGAACAAGCAACAGTCCGACTCGCAGAGATACCAGTTACTGCTGCGTGTCACCAGCCCCAGGAGAGCCTGGGGACCGGGTCCTGCCTGCACACACCCTCCTCTTCCTCGGCTGGCCATCACCTCTCACCATCCCTGGGCTGGAGCCAGGAGCAGCCGCACCATCGGCCTTCCCCAGGGTAGGATTTCTCACGCCACTTAGGGCCATTTTGTCACCCTGCTCCATAGCATAAGCCAGACTCGTGTTACTTGCCACGTACTCTCCAACAGCACGTCATTCCTTGTCGCCCCTTCTTCGTTATATATTCTCACTACTCATCCAAGCCAGACCTCCTGCTGATGGAAAGCAGCAGGGAAAAAAAAAAAAAGGGTCTGAGTACACTATGCAGCATTACAGAATGGCTCGTGTCAGTATTAGCTTCAGGGGTGAGGAGAGGGATAACACACAGAGAAGTCACTCTTGGTTCATTCTAGTTCTTATATGTCTATCAAGATAAATAAAGGTCAAAACACTTTAATTTTTAATGCACTCAGGCCTTTCCCAACCTACTAGCTTTGTCTCCACTGAAAGGTGAACTCGTCCTCTCCGAGCACGAGATTACAGCATTGCTTACACTTTGCAGAAAACTTCAGGAAAAAAACCAACAAGAGAACCAAGCAACCACACACCACCAAAACCAAACCACACACCACCAAAACCAAACCACACACCACCAAAACCAAACCAAACCAGCTGCCATCCTTGCACGTCTCCTGCAACGCACCAGGAGAAGAGGCAGACTTTTGAAAGGTCTTCTCACTGCAGCCCCTGGAAAGCAGAGCTGAAACCCGGCCCTTTTTTTTTCCCTCTCCACATTTCTGCCAGAACTATCCAGCTTTCTGCCCTCTCCCACCACCATTCAGTGCACTTGCTTGGCAGGCTCCGATGACCCGAGATGTTCGTCCACCTCAGAGCCTGGGCAGACACGTTTTCAGAGGAAACCCCATGGGACTACCCTGCTGGTTTCAGTTTCCTTCCCTCTTTTGGCATCAGAAAGGAAAGATCCAACAATCATCCCAGATTCTGAGTTCCTACAGGAGGGTAAAACAGCCTTGGAGGCAAATCTGTAAGGAATCTGCATTAAACGCCCCCAGATCCAGACACACCCTAATAACGTTTGTAAGGAAAAGAATTCCTGCCTTACATATCAGATTTTTGCACTAGCACAAGATTTAGAAAGAGCCTTCCTGAAAGCAACTGCTGTTTGCAAATACCAGACAACAAAGTCAAGGCCAAACCCAAACCATCAGCGAGCTGATGTGCTGAGTTTAATGCCCATCAAAACTCGACGTGAAATCACAGTTCATGTTTTTAACCCCTTGAAACTCAGACTCTGAACTTCCACGCTGGACAGAAGGTCAAATTATTATTTTGAAGCTTTTCTACAGACAAGTGTCCTTTCCACAGTCAAAATAATTTGTTTCTCTAAGAAACCATCATTAGAATTTCTGCTTAATTGAATTTTTCAGACTCATGGCTCCTAACATTACCTAACTCACAAAGAAAGCTCCTGGGTTTTCTTGGGAATGCGGGAGCATCCAGCTGAAAATACATGATGATCACAGCATCTGAAGGTGTCATAATAAAAAGGAAAAAGGGAACAGAGAAATAAAAGCCATCAAGATAGGAGAAAGCAACAGTTCCTTCTCACAGGTCTCTGTTCTCATGGAACCCCAGTTCTAACCGCTGCGGGTGGGTATCACGTGCTGCACAAACCGGCAAAGCTGACGCTCCCAGCACTCTCCGTGTCAGAGAAGAATATTGACAGCCTGGGTTTCAGGCACATATCCTAAAGACTTCCAAAAACCACTACTCTTCAGGAAGGAAAAGACAACTCAAAATAAATTTCTACTTGCAGGTATATCTAATATAAATAAAATCATGTCGGTTTATTAACACACAAAGGAGAACTAAGCAGTTTAGGCATTTACACACACTCATCTGCCCACCTGCATGTACATTTTAAAAAAAAAAAAGTCTGTATCTTTTCTTCATTGGTTCCCCCCAGCCCCCTGTTGTTACATCTGCTCACAGAGCTCAGGCTGAACCCCAGGCCATAGAAAATGCAAAGGCCACAAGCCAAATTCCATGCTCAGTTACACGGATTCAACCTTTAACGTCAGAAGATTTGCACCAGTGTAAACCAATAATAGATTTTGGCTGCCCTTACGGACCCGGTTTTGGCAGGTGGGCGGAACAGGATTGGAAACTTGTAGTTATTTACCTCAGGAAACTAGAATTCACATCCAGCTTCAAAGAGATTCGAAAGAAGTTTATACGGTCCAAAAAGCTAATCTCTACTGGAACTTCCCACAGCATAAATTCGCTAGAGAGAAGAGTCTTGCACAACTCATTTTCGTGCCCGTAACCCGCTCTCAGCAGAGGCCCAGGAGCGAGCGAGCGCGGCCCCCGCGAGCAGAGCCGAGGTGAGACGGCCACGCGAGCGGAGCCGAGGTGCGACGGCACCGGGGCAGGACGCAGAGCCCACCTGCCTCCCAGGGCTGGGAGCACCCAATTACAGATACAGCGGCAGGGAAAGGGGAGGGAGGGGAAAATAAAGTGCCCTTTGAGAATTTTTAATAAGCCTCACGAAGAAATCGTGCAGTTTGGGAAGATGGAAATCTCTCCTCAGCAGAAAAGCTTGTTATTTATGCAATATCTACAGCTATTGCCACAGAAGTCATTAGGAATGGGATTTTTAACCCAGTAACAAATGCAATATGCAACGTGTATAAATAAAACCTATACACTAAATGGGAGCGAAGGAGGAATTTCCATAGCCGTTACACTGCAAGGATCAGCCAGGCTCTATATCAGCATCAGACGGTGGGCTGCTGCTTCAAATTAGTGCCCCTGGGACGGAAAACAACCTGTATTCCCAAAGGCAGCTGCTGGCCCTGAAGGGTTTCAGAGCCACCAACGCAGGGTCACCGCAGCCAGGCAGAGTTACAGCGTTAGCGGAAACATAACATTACTTCACCAAAACAGATATTTAATACTTGATAGCCAGGGCCCCTCACGAAAACGGATATGTCAGGAAGAGTAAATAATAAGCCTATATTTTAGGAGAGGAGGAGCAGCAGAGCAGAAGAAGATTCTGTAGGAGAGAACACAGACAACGTGCCCCAGAGGAAGGCGTGGAATTACCCAGAGCACTCGAGAGCTCTGCTCCGAGTTGCAAGCGGAAAGCGTGCCGTGCTCACAAAAGGTTGATGTCCGGGCTCATTTAAACAAAAAGCTAATTCGCTGTTCTTGGATGCTGACTGTCACCTGTGAAGCACTGAGATTCAGTACTGCAGAGGACTGTGCAGACTTGGTCCTATGGAGAAGGATGGTGAGAAGTTGTCTAAAGGAGCCTCTGCGAGGCACCTCCATCCTGCCGCGGGTGAGATCCAGAGGCAGGTTTGCTTGGCAGGGTTTGCACCAAAGCTCATCAGCATCAGGCAACCTTCGTGCAGTAAGTCAGAGCTGTTTCAACAAGCGATCGCAACGGAATTTCTTTCCACAGAGCAAGGAAAGGCCTGTAGCTTCGAGCCACAGAACGCACCAGACCCAGGCAAACAAGAACACTTGACAGCAGAGCCAAGCCAAAGAGCTTAGCTGGGATCAACGAGCCGTTGGAGCTGACTACACACATTCGAAACAAATCTTACATGAAGTGATACGTGTCTAAGGTCACCGCGGGAGCCAGGAAGCAGTGCCAAGACATTCTTGCAGGCTTCTGCCTCCCTTGGCTTGCCCCCACTCACGGTCAGAGTGCCCAGGGCTCAGCGCAAGCTCTCGCTGGCTTACCCACCTCTGACAACTAACAGGTCATGTTGCAGAGTCACTTATATTTAGAAGAACAGGTGGGCAGCCCCACTCCAGATTTAATCAAGTTAACACTTTATATTTCTTCTTGGTTTTCCTACTTCTATTTAGCTGACTGTTGCAAACCAGGGGACAGACAGCCCCAGCCTGCTAGAAGTTACGACTGTTACTTCTCTCCAAACACGAACGCTTTTCTTCTCTACAAATCTCAACGTGCTTCCCGCTGGGAATTCAAACGGGGACTTGGTATCAATGTCATTACAACAGGTTCAGTCCCTAGAAGCTCATGGACACAGTGCCCCCACCTAGAGATCTCCACAAAGGCCGAGGAGCCATCCTTGGCCCCGCAGATCTCCATACCTGGAGGTACACCCTGGAGACTCTCCCCAAAGCACAAGAAGAACGAGCCCCGTGTTCCTGCAGCCGTGATGCCACCCAGCTGGCACCTGCTTCACTGTCACAGGAACGAAGCCTGCGCAGCCTTCTCACACGATGTTCGTCAGCTAGACATCCTACACCCCGCTGTACGCCACGATTTCTTCCTACCCATATTTGAGCAACGTCTCTATAGAAAGCAGAGCAGGTGGTTACGGCCCAGACCAGCCTTCTGGTCTCAGGGATGTTTTTAATGACAGCACCCCCAGTTCACTGTGGGAAGTCACTTCCAAGGGTATCTAAGGTGTATATGCCTCGAGGGAACTCCCAAGTCTAGCTGATGGCTACTAACATTTACCCCTCCAACATTTTAAGGTCTGAGAGACACAATCACCCTAAAACGTTGATGGAAAGCCACAGGTGACAGTCTCCATTTGGACACGTTATGTTTTATGATAATTTAACATCTTGGTAGTAAGTGTGTTCACCTAATGACCTGATGAGGGGCAACTCTTCCCCCAGCCCTGATGACAAGTAGGGTTAATGTCAGCAACGTACAGGATAATTCATCTTCTCTGTCAGTGCAGCTGCTTCACATAGTTTTACCCTACCAGTGAATATCGCGCATCTTTGCCAAGTGAGCGGAACAGAAACAGCCTACTGCCTTCAGATGTAGTCTGCAACGATCACTTCCATCCTCAGTGCAGTGAATCCTCTCAATTTAGGATTTTACAGCTTTCTGGTGCTTTTTATTCAACTTTCACGGGAACAAAAGCTGGGAAAATTACTGCCTCTGGTGACAGAAGCCTCTGTTGGGCCCTTTAATAAAGGCCATAGCCTTTGGAAATCAGGGTGAAGAATCTAAGCTTTCACTTGAAGTCTTTGCAGAAAGTTTTTAAAGGAACACCTGCACAACACCCAGCTTGTTCACACACTGAGACACAGGACCTCCCGCTCTTGCTAGAGTATGGAGCTGGACACCAACGGAGCTGGTGAAACTGATTTCTAGCAGGAGAAAGAACAGTCTCTAACTCTTCCCACCATCCGGAGGTACTGAGAATCCCAATCTCCATGTTCTCTGAGCCATCCATGAAGCCAATTGCACATCACACGGTAGCGTAATTCTTTACTGCTGGATAATTTTGCATAATAGCATGGCTAAAGTAAGAAGCAGAAAAATGAAACCTCTAGGGATGCACAGTACAAAGAAAATGTTTAGAAATATCCAGGTGAGGAATAGAGGGAAGGAGAAGCTAATGAGGGCTTAACCTGTGTAGCTCCAACAGAAATGATCACCAAGGAGCCAGAACTGGAATGGAAAATTGCACCAAAGAAAAGCTCAGCCCCTCAGGCAGCCAGCATCCAAGCTCAGGAAAAGCAGCAATCCATCAGCTTTTGACAGCAGCGTTTAGGGTTACTCAGCTAAGGAGCAAACTCGGGAGCACAACCCACTCACTGAGCAAGTGATAAACTCAACCTTTGAAGACATATTCATTAAGTACAAATCTGAGGAGCATTTTCGGGGAAGGCCACGTGGTCCAAGCTGCAGCTCTGGGCACTGCTCCTGCAGGACTCGACGCTGAGCCCATGAAGAACGATGCTGCTCCCCCAGGTACAGAGAGGTGCCAGGGGGTCGAGGTGCTGCTGCAGATGTAAGACCACATTCCCAGCGTGGGACTGCTCCCACGGGTCAACAGAAGCATCATCAAAATGCACAGCAGTTCTGAACAGCCACGCTGCTGAAACAAGCTGAAGAGCAGAAGGTGGGCTAGTGCCAGGATGTAAAACTGGCCTGGCTGGCTTTGTAGTTTCACAAGAAGTTTAACATGCAAGAATGGGGTTTAAAAAAACCCAGAAAGTCTCTGCAGGTACACATCTCCTGTTACTGAGAGCAGGAGGTAATGCAAACAGGAAGGTGGAACCGATGGAGAGAACTGCCAGATATACAACAGAGACCAATTAAACGCTTGTAGTAAAGCTACTGTAAAATGCCAGACTCGGGAAACTGAAAAAGTTGTTAAGGAAATACCTGGGCATGTCATGTGGCCTTTCAGAAGCAACTCACAACAGCAGAACCTGTTAAATAGATCCAAGGGTGTGTTAAGATGAGAGATTTTTTCTTCCCCTCAATTCCCAAGAACATTTTAACAATTCCAGCTTAAACTGGCAAGTATCTGGCATGGTTAATATTCCCCATAATATTTTCTAAGCTTATTATTGAGCCCAGAATATTGCCAGAGCTACCAATCTACCAATTTTTATTATTTTTTCTGTAAATACACACCCTAGGAGTCCATTTTTCTCCCTCATCAGAGGCCCATGGCTGCAGTGCTGTCCTGGTCCAGAAGGCAGCCTGTGCCCGGAGAAATCCCCTCGTTCTACTTAGGCAGGCACTCTGATTAAGTGCTACAAAACACAACAAGCCTGGCTTGTGGAGCCATGTCATGTTCCAGGTTGAAGAAAGGGTCTCCTGTCCTCTACAGGTCTCAGCAGATGCAGAACTCTGCACCTCGCAAAGGTGAATGGCTTAGATTCTCATCACCGATCCGGGACCCAGCCCATCAGCACCTACAGCCAGCTGGGGACCAGAGCTGCTGTGAGCCTACAGGATACGAGAGGCACAAATCAGAGGGAAGGATGGAGATTCCTTCGGCTCAGCTTCCCCAGCCAGTGTTCCCCTAGGCTGCTGTACCTGTATTGTATGCTGCACGCAGAGTACCCTGCAGGACTCCAGGCAGGAAATCTTCAGGAAGCAGGAAGAGCTGTTGCGCAGATGAGAGCAGTTGCCGTTCTCTCCTCAAACGTGGCTGAATCCTCATTTTTTGAGGGCTGCAAGTTTGGCAGGTGTGAAGGTGCTCGATTCACATGTTTCAATATTGATGAAAATCATTTTTGTTCACTTCATAGACCGCAAGAATACATTACAGTGATTTCAGGTGCGGAGCAAACAATAGGTTTCTGGAGAGAAATATGGACGGTAAAAATTATTTTCTTAAAACTGAAAAGCTGGCATCTTAGGAATTCTCCAGAACAAGCCATCGTTTTGCTGCCTAGACATCACTTCAGTGAAATAAACAGGAGCAAAAATGTGGCTGTGATTATAAAGAAAAACAGAAGTCAAATGTTTTTGTCAGAAACCACCCTCAGAACTAAAATATTATCAACGTTTTGTTGATCAACAAAATCCTGTGTTGATCAAACATTTTTGCTTTTAAGTTTGATCATGATAGAACAACTTTGATACCACCAAATAAAAGAGCACCTTCCTTGCTAACAGGCAGCTTTAGGCCCATGCAGCTACAGCCACCACTCCAAGTCATGACAGAACTCAGAAACATCACAGAAGGCAGCAGCATCTGAAGCAATTGGAGATGTAGTGTTATCTGCACCAAAAAGCAGGGACGGTCCTTGTGCTTGTGTGTATATATTAAGGAGCAGTAGTGGTTGTAAGCAATTAAGCACCTAGATACAGTTCACAAAGCAGTTTAAAAAAAAATAATTTAAAAAAAGGAGAGACAAAGTGAAGAAAAGCACTATGAATGAGGAAACAAGGCTGTGCATAAAGCAGTCTGTGATCTCACAAAGGAAATCCAGTTGGCCAGACTCGCTGGAATGCACACCGAGTAATGTTATTACCTCAAAACTGCCTATGATCTACCAACGTCACCTTATTTATGAAACAGAAGCCACAAAAATATGTGAATTGCAGCTGAATCAAATGCAGCTATGCTATAAACACTGTATTTTAGCAGAGCCAGACAGATCTGTCTGGAGACTCAATGGAGGAGCTCACCTAGTAAACAGTAGAGAAAAAAATTTCATTATTTGTCACATTATTCCTTTGTTAGCAGGGATTCTAGACCAAACAAGACCTAATATTGCAAAGACAGCTCTAGAAGGATACTCAGCCTGGACAGAAGAGAATTCACTGTGAATCTGTGACAACCAGGTAAACTAAATCTTGAGGTCAGCGACTATGCAGAGGTGGGACTTGTGTGTTCTAGTCCTTCCCAGATGTGCCAATACTCATCACCTGACGTACCTAGGGCATCTCTCAGCTGTGAAAGACACAAGCTAGACACATCCCATACATCATTTCTATATTTTAGGTGCTCTCTATCTGCATATGTCCTACTTAAAGTCCTTTGAAGATTGGTTTTGAGGTTATTGCAGCTACTCCTTGAGACATCTAAGCTCTGGTGTACCTAAATCATCTCCAGCTCACACCCAAACCACACCCAAACAGCCCAGAGGGTCTGTCAGCTCCATTGATGGGGATTTTTGTTTTGTGGATGAGCCAGAATTCCTCCCTTCACCCACAGAGTGGGTCCCTGCCCACTGCTTTATCCTATTCTAACATGACACTGTCCGATGCTACTAAAACAAAACGGCAGCGTATGGCTTTATAAATCCCATGCAAGTCTAAAAAAAAAAAAGAAACAAATCTATATTCTTCTCAGTCCAGAGCAGACACTTTTCCTACCTAAGGGACAGATAGCTTTTTCCATGCATGAGAATGCCTCCAAATGAGACCGAGGAAGTAGTTTAGGGCTTGTAAAGCTTCATTTTGACCAGAGCTAATGTTTTCAGCAGATGTTTGGTGAACTTCTCATTTCTCTCTAGAATGAGATATTAACTAATTTAATAGGCTGTTCCTTTGGAAAAAAAACCCACCCATTTGAGCTTTGAAAGAGACATTTAATGCACTTCAGTTTTTATGTTCATCCACATATACTTCATATCAAATAATAAAATCTAAATGTATCATCTGCTTCACTAATTGTACACCTTGAAAAAACCCTAACCTTGGTTTTTTTCAGTGCTCAGAATTTGTGTGTATGATCCATTAGTGACATTTATCTGTTTAACAGACACAACTGTATGACTCCAGAGGAAATCTACGGGGTTTTTTTGTCTCCATGCTTGGTGCAGCTCTGGCAGAAGCCAAGGCTACTGTAATGTTCTCACAGCAGCTCCTCTCTTCAGCAGAGCACAGAGGTACACAATTACATTTTAAGGGCAAGTTAGCTTCCTGTAGAAAATGCTCCAAGGTTTCCATTCAGCTGGTAGAAAGGAAACAAGTATGTGATGCCTCAAAGTGCTTGGTCATTTCCACAACACTCTCATTGCAATATATTCTTACAGTTACAAGTGATTTTGAAAGCTGTCAAAGAAATAAGCAGCATTAAGTGCACATAATTCTTTATTTATGTAAAAAAAGTCCATCTGACATCACATCTATATCTCAATGTACTACACCCAGCCCAAAGAAACTAGGCTGATTGATACCAGGTAAGGATCGTCCCCAATATCCAGAAGTCAACTTCCACCCAGAGCTGGTAGGCTTCTAGCCTCGAAAACCAGTCACATCCATGTTCTTTCATGGCACCCTGGGGTAGTAGCCTCCAAGGGTAGGGTCATACCATGTTTGTTCAGGAAACAACCACAGACACCCGGGACACTGTAATCCACAGGGAAAAGATCCTCACGAAGCTAAATGTTTGTGCAAAGCGGTGAAGTAAAACCATTCTGGACAACTACACCTCTTAGGTAGTAATAGGAATTAGTAGAGGATATCAGGCTCATTAAGATTCAGCTGCTTTTAGAAACTGCAGCACAACTGAACATACTCCTCCGTTTTCATGGAATTTTGTCACAAAAAGCAAGGAGAACACATTTTAGATGAAACATATGAAAATCACCTCATTTCTAGAAAAGAAATGCCTCGTGACATACTTCCCCATGTGCTTGTTTGAGGCATTTGCCAAGGGCAGTAGAATATTTGAGGTATTTCCTAAGTGGCATTGGTTTTGATTCTCATTTATGATCTGATTTATTCTATGCCTTTATTTAATAAATAAAATGCCTGGAACAAGTATGCATCAGGAAACCAGTCAGAGCTGAACACCATTAGCATGATGTTGGAAAGACCAGTGTAAAGCAGATCCACACTCATTCCATCAAAGGACAGGGGGCCAAAATACACCTGGTGTGTGATGGATCGAGGAGTAAAACCTTCCTGTTAGTCTGCCATTCTTTGGTGATTAAACAGGAGTAAAAACAGAATCAAGGTGAAGTTTTCCATAACAACATTTTATTTACCTGCTTTTGACTTAAGAATTTATTGATCTCTGATGTCAAGTAGCAAACTGTTCTATCTTTTAAGCCACGGTACAGATTAGGTGCTATGTAAAGGACTGCAGAACTCACTCTAAAGGCACCATGTTCTTTTTTCCTCCTCTGGTGCAACACAGACAGATGGAATGCCATGTTTTAGGTCGGGGGGGGTTTCCACCAAGCAGAACAAGGCAATTTACATTCTCATCAAGATCTATCAGCTTGTGTTTTGAGCTTCCTTTATTGTATCGGTGAAGTATCCTACTTTGGAAAACACAAATGTACCCTGATACAAGTAAACGCCTGAGCCTTCTCACATCTCCCTTTGTAAAGCTCTAGGCCAGAGGAAAGTAAATTTTCAAGGAGGTGGTGAATCCTGAAAGTTATAAAGCAAGCCTGGAGAGAGCACAGGAGGCACAGAGGGGTAACCGGCCATTATTGCAGGCAAGTTTCAACTTACTGACATGATTTCATATAAACAAACGAGGGCAGAGGGGCATCCAAGCACGTGGAGAGTTGTGCGAGTGTCGGGGCTCAGGAAAAAAGTGAAAGGTTTATTCAACAAGCAATATTATAAGCACAGAATCTGCTTGTAAAGCAAGAGTTACAACACATTTCTACACATCCAACACACCTTTGGTACTATCAAAGATATTTATCCTGCAAAACACTCAACTCAAAACCAGAATGACCTAAAAAATCAGGAGGCATTTTGAAAGGAACTTCGAAGAAAAGTATAAATGGACAAAATTCTGGAGGCTACAGGCAGCACGGATTATTCCTTTACTTGGGGCTAACACAGCCCTTAAACACTGCGTTCTTACAGAGGTGCTTACAGATGTTCCCACATCGATGATAAAGACTGTAGCTCCTGACAGCTTCACAGCACAGTATAGGATTCAGTACACTTAACATGCATCAAATTTATTTTTTTAAAGGATGAAACAGAGTTGGGTAGAAGGATTAAACGGGCACTTAGTTAGAAGCTCTCTCAAAGAACAGAGCAAACAGCACAGCCTAGCCTGCGACGCTGAGAGCCACAAAGGTTTGAGAAGCTACATGCTACAGCAACTAACAGTAGTTCTTGTTTTGTTTGGGTTTTTCCAATGGGATATTATAAGCAGGAATTCTCCTCAAATACTTGGCAAGGTCATCAGATGGTGGTGGTGAAAAGGGAGTATTTAAGATAACACTGAAGCAAGAAGGACAGTCTTTTCACTGGTGCTGACGGCAGAGGCCACTGGGAGATTCTCATATCAGAGGTAAGATTAAAGCTGTGCCTGCTGTCACCGTTACCATGTCAAGCCCTGAATAATCTGCCTAAAATCACTGAATAAGTCAGATATATTTTTGATAGCTATTAAAAATGACTGCAGCCTAAGGAAACGTGTAAGCACAAGCTGCAAGAGCCACCAGATACGGTAAATAACTGAGCTGTTTTCAACTGTGTTGCCACAAACATGCTCCCTATATTTACTTCTCAAAGACATATTCAAAACTTAAGTTGAAAGTTTGAATGTTAGTTTGATCCTGTTTTACCACTGGAATCGGTGTGAAATTCTGCTTTATATTTCTAGACACCCAGACCAATCCCAGTGCTTTTCCAAAGCAATAGAAGTTTGAAGAGAAGAATAAGGCCAGGAAAATTCAAACGTGGGTCTTGCAGATAAAGCAGTCAGGCTGATGTGAAGGAGATGGGCATGGGAGATTGAGAAACCAACAGACCTTAAATAAAATGCAGGTTAAACCTTCCAGTGTTAAAACCACGCACACATTCCATGCCAGGCAGGTAGAACACATAAGTCCACCCATCCTTTCCCCCATACCTGCTCCCAGGAGCTCTGCTCCTCACAGGACCCACGAGCCCAACTTCCCAGGGCTTCTCAACTGCCGTCAGTCAGTAATTGCCCAGCACAAAGATACAAGTCTCTGAAGCAAAACTGGGGAGATCCAACTACAGGCAAAAAGAAAAGCGAGCCCGGATCAAAGAAAAACCCAACATACCTGGAGTCAGCCAGCATGATTTATGTTGCGACCCACAACAGCAGCACGAGACCCTCACTCCACAAAGGCAGATCCTGATGGCCATTGAACAGTCTGACTGCTCCCCATGAATCACAATTAGAGAACCCCTGGTGATAAATGGCCAAAACTCACAGGACTCAATAACCCTTCACTCCTTTTTTTATTTTTAAGAGGCGGGAGGGGGGAGGATAACACACATTTGTTTGCAAGAAAGCTTGCTTAGACAGTTGCTGTAAGTTTTTGCTTTCTTTGCAGGAAGAGTGACTTGCCCTTTAACCATCAGCAGATGCTTATTTCCTTTTTGCATTCTAACCCACTAAATTCTTCCCTGTGGCACAGGGAGCTATAAAGAGAGACCTGCCCTCCTTTACTACAGCTGCAGGCTGAAGCACCCTTGTATTGGAGGGAGCAGCAGGGAAATGCCTCCATTCTAGCCTCACATCATCAAGATGAGAGGATGTTCCAGCAGCAAAATGCTCCTCTTTTACCACCAATACCCAAATTGCAGATGTTACACCGACTCCACAGCTTTTCTGGGACAATGTCAGCTCTACCCCGGGCATGGAAACAGCAACAAGAGCCAGCTGCAGTCAAACTCCAGCAGTGCCTGCACAGGGCAGATACAGCAATGGAGTTTGCTGCTGAGGGGCTTGGCCTTCTTCCTGCCCCAGCACCAAATGCTCATTAGCACACAGAAGATAGGCAGTCTAGGTGTAGTCATTTTGAAGTTCATCTTTAAGACCTTCTCTCTCCTGCGCAAAACAGGACTATGGGCTGACCAAGCCAACTCACAGGGTAAACAAAGCTCATGACCTCTTGCAAACCTTTCATCCAACCTGACTTTTAGATCTCATGTTGGTAGCAGAACAAGTGACACATTTCACTCTCACATGAATTCATGTGTAAAAATTTGCACTTGTGGGAAGAACTTTCAGATTGTTCTATCACAACTTTTCATCTACGAATCTGACGCACAAATCTGTTGGTAGTTTAATTGGAAAGAGATAACCACTCATTTAGAACATTCCCTCCAGACAACCTTTTGCTAAGCGAAGGCAAAAGCAAACATTAGTATGTAAAAATGAAATGGAACAGAAGCCATGAATACTCAAGAGGACAGAAGAGCCACTGGTTTTACATTTATTTTTCGTTACAGTCACTCACATGTCTCACCAGCACACCCTGAACCATGGTTCAAACAAGGGCCAGGACCAGTCCCGAAGTATTTTAATTATCAAAAGGTAAGCACTACACTGGAAGTTATCTATCTTGGGCAGTGAATTCCAAACTCCCTCAGAGCTAGTAAGGGAACTACTCAATGAGAGATCACAACTTTCTTTGCCACAGTGTTTGTGCTCAGTTGGCTCCACCTAGACTTTCTAGGGTGAGTCTACTGCCAGTTTTTACATCCCTGCTGAACCTGAGCAAGAAAACAATCAATCTGGCTGCCCAAAATACTGTCTGAAGGCAGCAGTTCAGTTCCAGTTGACTGCCAAGTCTACAGCAATCGCACATGGAAATGAACTCCAGTTCTTAAAATAAATTAGATGTAGCTGAATTAAAAGAAAAATCTTGTAAGGTAAGAACCTGAGGTCATTTGCACAAGAGTACATGTTCTAAAGCAGGCTCTCTATTTCTCTGCACTGCAGAAGGGACTAACAGCAGGTTCAGCCTCTCACCCTGGGGAGAATTTGGCTCCTGCATGGGCACTACCCAAGAGCATGACAATTCGTCAAAACTCAAGCAAGAGAGCAACCACCAGAGCAGCCTTAGAGCAGCCGGGGACAACTGCACAATTACCTTTGCAGCTAAACCCTTCTAAGAAGACTGCATACCGACTGGAGAACTGAACCTGCACGACCTCACAAGGAATGTTTTGGGGTTTTTTTCACCGTGGTGTCCATTTGCCATTAGCACACAGGAAAGCTGTGGAGTGACTGCTCAGGAGCAGCCCTGGCCCAGTACTCTAACTCTCAGCAGGGACACCACATATTCAGAAGGTAACAGTTTTTCCAACAGCCAGTTGTCAACCACCTGTAGAAGTGACATGAGGAGCTTCTAGCAGATGATTTGTTAGATCATTCAAAGGGAAGGAAACAACATCTTTTGTCTTTGTTCTCTAAGTGTTTTACTTACCTGCCACCCCGGCTGTTCTGGAGTTAGACAAGGCTCCTGAGCAGCAGGTCTAATGCATGGAGACCAAGTCCTATGAGCCTTCTTCCACCCCAACCCCCCAAGATGCCCAAGAGGTGTGTGAGGCTTCCATGGTTATCTTGCTTTCCTGCCTGAGGCCCTTCCCATCAAAGCTTCACATGAAAAATCCACCAGTCCGAGTGGGAACAGGAGGAATGCCATCCTTGGTTGAATGGTCACCACAGTGTAAAAGGGCCCCGAGTCCAAACTATTAAAAACTTAGAGTTTTAGCCTGAAATATGTCACCTAATGCCTTTGTTGGTAAGGGAGAGACCTTCCCTCCTCCTAAAGTGCAAATCCAAGAGCCCTTACACAGTACCATCAATTCCATTTACTGCTTATTACACAAGGATCTAGATCACAAACAGAGTAAGATACAATGTATTAGTGTAACATCCTATCACTAAACAATAACCATGTTTACACTGCCAGAAAGGAACATGACAAACACAACACTAGAGCAGTTAGAATGTGAGACTTGCCATCCCGAATTAGGGGGAAGGTCCATCGGGCATGCTATTGACTGACACCAGCATCAGATGTTTAAGGAGCCAGTCCCTACGGGGGCAATTATAGACTAATTTATCCATCAGGGAAATTCCTTTTTAAACTCCATCAATTATCCCCTGAGGCACAGGGATTTATATCTCTCATGTTTTTAATCCTAACATAACTCTAGGTTATCTTATTACACTGATGTTTAACCCTTTTTCAAAGCCACCTAAGCTCATTTTACTTAGTCTAACAATTTCAAGCCTGTCTCCAAATATGTACAGATAAACACAACAGAAATACAGTAACTGGAAAACTATGAGTGGGAATTGCATAAAAACATCACACATCATGGAAAATTCAGCAAGACTGATCACTGAGGAAACTGTTATGAACATCCAACTTAACATCCTCCAGTCAGATCCTGCGGATCAGGTAAGAGCTGCATCTAGAATGGCAAAGTCAAGCATCAAATATCAGAAAAAAGCAGTCTTGGGTACGTTCTGCGGGAACGCCAGTAAACCTCATTTGGGGAGTGTTTTTCCTACGTTACAGCACCCAGGACATCACGCAGCTTCTCGAGGCAGAACCACAGATGGGAGTCTGCTGTGTCAGCCCCATCATTCGGTGATTTCATGGGGAGGAAGGCACGAGGCTGCCGGGGAGCTCCATGAGACCCCCCGTTGGGAGGGAGAGCGAAGGAAGCGTCCCCAGCGTCCCCCTGGGCAGCCCCTTGCCAGGAAGGCTGGACACAGCTAACGTTCCCTGCCTGCCGCAGAGCCGCTGCGAGGGGATCGAGGTGCAGAGCCCTGGAAGTCAGCTGCACATATTAACCAGCACCTTCCTCCGGAGCTGAACGAGAAAGGCCTCGAAGGAACGAGGCAGAGGCCTCGCCTGCTCCAGGCACTGAGCAGGACACTGGTCACATGGTGGGATCCAGCAAGGAACGCTGCACACAGAACAGGACTCACCGCCTGACCACAGTAGCTCTGGAAAATGGCTACAGTCACATCTGGAGAAAACTCTCAAATAGTCATATAATTAATCCAACATACACATTAAGGAAAAATATTACTTTTTTTTAGTGCCTTTGAAAAAGTACACCAACTTTCTCAGCAGAAAAGGGAGTCTGGAGTCACATTAAACCATTAACAACTTTTCCTCCAGGTACACAAGGCTACTGGGGCAGGGGAAGGGTTTTCTGGCAACAATTTAAAAACTCTTTTGAGAACTAAAGCTCAGCTCCCCTTTGACTGCCAAGTTTCTCAAGTGTTTCCTCCTCCTTTCCTACTTTTACCCCAGGACCTTGATGGATGTACAGCTACCATTCCTAGGGGCCATTCACAGCTTCTAAGCCACTAGCTCCACACAGGGCTGGCCTCTGCTCTCGTGTGCACAAGCAAAAGCCAGAGAAGCCTCCTGCCCATCCAACCCCTACCAACCCCTCCTGACAGGCAGGCAGAGCAGACAGGCTGTGGGCAAAAGAAAAGCACTTCTCTCTCCTGTGTCTTCTTGCTGTGAAACACTCAGTGAGAATACATTACTCCCAGGCTGTGCCAAGGAGAGAGATCAGGTAGACTCCAGTCTCATCTGCCTTCCTTAGAAGCCAAAAGTTAACATAAAACCTCCCATAAAATGCCTGCCTTTCAAACACAGCACAAAACCCCCACGTGTGAATAATCCATGTCATGGCTCACTGGATGAAGAGCCACAAGTATTTCACATCAGGCCCAAAACTGAACTGATCTTAAGTGTCACGCAAGATGGAAACATTTGTTTCAGGTCAAGAACCCCCTTTCCCTACAGCCAAAGCTGTTTTCTCACTTGCTTTGGGGTTTGTGTTTGTAGGGGCAGGGAGGAGTTGGGGGTGGCAGTTAGAATTTTAATTAAAAACTACAGAACTAAATTGACCAAGCAGCAATCTGGCAGTGGTCCGAGGGAGCGCAGTTGTCACAAAGTCCACGCTGACATTCCTGTGCTCGAGCAAGCACAGAGGCAATCTGAGCCCAGATATCCTGTATCACTTGGGCATCGCATCCACCAGTCAACAACTGACAAGGAGGGAAGGAAGCCTCGCCAGCACCCCCCCCCCCCCCACCTCGCCAGCACCCCACCAGCCACTCCATCCAGGTGTGCTTTTCTTCAACTGAAACCACTGCCTGGATTAGAATCCCCTACGGATACTTTCATGGGAACCCAGACTGGATCATCCTAATGAAGATATTAAGTAAAAAAGAATCGGGCAGCATGACACCAAGGCTGCAATTCTGTACAACTGATGGGTGCAACTTTGGAGATAACTTCAGTGAAAGAAGGCAAAGGATTTTCACTGTGGTTTAGAGCTTCTAGGACAGAATAGGCCACACCAGCTGCCATAGCAGGACTGAGCAGGGGAAGAGAAAAAATTTCCTCACAAAACACACACCCCCACCTCCCCCCCCTACCACCCCCCCCCCCCCCCCCCTCGTTGCATGAACCCCACGCCCCCACTCT
>WUAM01000284.1:821267-839184 GCA_024336885.1 Actenoides hombroni
CCCCCCCCGCCATATGTGGTACAACAAACCTGCTCGCACCTGCTTCTCTGTGCCTGGGGAGCTGCTCACTGAAAACACCAACAGCTACAGCAGTGCTACCATAGCACACACCACCCCAAAGGGGAGGGCCAGGAGCTGGGGAGCTGCACAGCAGATGCCAACAGAAGCAAGACTGTGGCTACCTGAAATGCCAGAGGCAACTCCCCCCACAGCCCATGTGTTGCTGTTTACCAGCAGAAAGCTATTCAGGTCACAAAGCATTGTGGATGCAGCACACTGCCATTTCTGACTATATTCTACCTGCTTAAAACAGCCTCTGCCAGTCACAGAGAAATGAAAAGGAAGGTGTTTGCTGGCACTCTGGTACTTATTCTCTCTGAAGCAGCGAGAAAATTATTTTGGAATGTCATTACTGGCAACATTTCAAAGCCATTCAGTGCCAGATTTAAAAAACCACATATAATTAAACATCTCCCTTCCGTGGCTGCAGTGCGAGGCACAGAAGGGAAGCAGTGCAGCTGGATTCCAGTCCCCTGAGCAAGGGGTCACTGGCAGGCACAGTTCACCAAACCTGCTTTCTGAAAAATCAGAAAAAACCCAAGCAATATTCCTTCCCTTCGCTACCATTGCTGGCAAATAGCTTAAATTTATTGCTGGAAGATTGAAGATAAAAGCCCTTTCCCTATGGGATATCATCTGAATCCTAGCTGCTCATCCACTAGAAATATCCTTATCTTTCAAATACCTGACAGAATGTTCCATTCCCCAGCAGGAAAATCCCTTTTTTGGTCCTAACAGGCTTCCTGGCGTGCCCCCCACCCTCCCTCTCAGTGCTTTAGCAGGGTCTCCAACTCACTGCCTGTGCTGGGGTGTGACCCACCCTGACCAGGACACTGTCCATAGCTAGAGAGACTACAATGTCACCACAGACACCCAAACCCCAGACAGACCCCCACCCATTTCACCCCAGTCAAGTGGTTTAACCAGGATTCATCTCTCATTCCCCAGAGCTGATACTACTGGAGATAAGATCATTTTCATCTGCTGTGGCAGTGTCAGAGAGATTTCCCCCCCCAGTGCCACTCCCAGAACTCAGTACTTGAAGGAACTAAATCAGAGTGACCAGAGCACTAGCTATTGGCATTTAGACCTAAGCCAACACCTTCCCTTTCAGGAATAACACCAAAGTTTAGTGGCTGGCCAGTGCTGCTGCAGGGTTCATGTCTAATGACAGCTTTCTGTCCACAGAACAGAGCATTTGGGTCATTGCACTCTGCATTCCCCAGTTACCCTCCCACTCTCAAGCTCTAGCCTGTTAATAGACAGTTGTTCATTGCAGGTTCATTACAATGACTTGATCTACCTCTACTCTGCAAGGTTTTCATTATAAAAGCATGACATGCATGGTACTCTAAGTCCTATCTTACAGCTCTCTCAGCCATTATGAAGAGAATTTTCATCTCCTTGGCTTTTGAAATGCAAAACACTTCTTTCGGTTTTCTCCCAAGAAACTGTTTCAATGCACTTAAAAATTTCACTACATTTTTTGAAGGATTCCTCTACTTAAATTTTAATTGAAATTTCAGAGAAGATTCCTTAACTTGTCCTTCAGTTACACACATGGCTTCCAGAGATTTCCAGCCCCCACACACTACTGGGAGACCACCAGTGCTTCCAGGCACCAAGCTGAAGCCCACTGCCCTCAGAGAGCCAGGTCAGCCACAACTGAACAACCCCCACAGCTTTCCTCTTGGTTCAGAGGAAGATCAGGTCACAAATTAAATACTTCCTAACAGAGCAGTCTAACTGCTTTTGTGGGAAACAGGAAGAAAAGTGCTTGCTAGGTAAGGGGGCTGGGGAAGAGCTTTAGCAACCAGCCCCACCATGGCCAGTGCAGCCCTACACCTGCCTGTCCTGGTTAAGGAGAAGTCTCAAATGATGGGGAAAGGATCCTTGGAGAGAATTATCATTCAGGGAAAGATGAAGAGGAATCAGGTAACACACCCAAACCAAACTACTCTTCTTAGATTTCAGGTGTCCCGACTTTGTCCAAAAAAGATCAGAACTGGGGATTAAGAACAAGGGAAAAGAATGCTGGAACAGTCTGACCTTCCCAACAATGTGTCCTTAGCACAGAACAAAAGGTGATTTTTTTCCATAACAACAGATGACCTCACAGCAATTTATTTTCCTTTTAAATAATCAAGAGAGCCATCCCCTCTGCTCCATTTTCTAACACCTTCTGTGAAGCTGCGATGACTTTGCATTGTCCACTCCTTCCTCTCACCCTGGGAAGGGGATCACTCAGAAAGGCCTCTGCTTCCCAGGGGGCAGCCACGTCTCTGGCACAGTTCAAGTCCCCACTGACTTCAAAGCAGATGTACCAATACAAAAATTAACACTAAGTTGGATTTCACCTCGATTTCATTTCTGTCCCCAATTTTACACCAACAAATTTTGCTGTTAGTAATGACAAAAAACCCCTAAAGGCTCCTCCTCCCAGTGCTACTGAAATATCGCTTCTTGGGTGGATTTTTCCTTAATTCCTGCACAGTCCAAGGGCCACCCAGCTCCACACAGGCTGCTGTCTAGGAAAAGCTCCAATCTTCCCTGGTCTCTGAACTCAAGTGCCTGCTCTCCATGGTCAGCGTACAGGACATTTTACTTCAAGATGTTTTTTTTTTAAATGCCAGCACATCCACCAAGGAAGTTTAGCATTGCCCCACAGGCACCTGAGAGAAGACAGAAGCAGGAGGCACTTTTGTGCCAGGGAGATCCCCATTGAATTCCACCGATGCCCAGCTCTGGGATTGCCAAAGAGCTTTCAGTGGTAGCTCTGGTGCGTGCTGGGCTCCTGCCCAGGCCAGTGCCACCCACACCCAGACGTGTGCTCAGCTACCCAGCTGACACACTCTGTGCCCTTCTGACTGGAAGCCAGTCTGAAACGCCCACATTTACAGTCAGTAGAGGTTGGCTTTTCATACTGAAATAAGCACTCGGTACAGACTCTTCCCAGCCCTATCCCCTATTCCCACAATGCTTTGGACTTTTATTTTTAACTGCCCGAGTTTTTCCAGCAGTACAGCATGGAAATAAATGTGTATTTTTGTTTCTTAACCTTCTTTGAAAGTCTAATTCTCCCACCCAGAAAAATAGAGATCTCCAGACCCCAGTATACCATAACATCTCAAAAACTAGCAAGCACATGAGAATCCCATCTTTTTTAATTGTATGGTTTTGTATCTGGTTTACTTACACTGGTAGACAACACAGAACACTGAGGCAATGAGTCAAAATGCTATTTAGTTTTAATAGAGCGTTTACAAGTGATGCACATGTACAGAGACATGGGCAGTCCAAGTGCAGCAATTCCCAACGACAGTAGTGCCTTAACTGGTCTGCAATGTGCTTGGTTCACCTGTTTTACATGGACCTGAGTCCTTCTGCTGTCAAGTGGCAAAACCCGAGCCCAGCTCCATGTAAAGTCCCAGCACCAAACAGCCCCTTGGTAAATCTCAGACTGATGCTAACACCTGCCCTGAGAGGAGGACCCTCACCCAGGGAGGGTAAATGGAAGCTCGCACACAGGCAGGGGAGAGAAGGGGTGCCCATGGAGCTGCCTGGCAGCAGGTAGCATGGGAGGCACAAGCAGCCTCCAGATGCTTTATCTCTGACTTGAAAACATCTGGGGAAAAGCCACATTTCAGCAGCGCAAAAAGACACCATCATTCCTGCTGCTTACCTGCAGCAATCTCCTGGGAGTGCTTCTTCCTGCATAAACTGTAATTACAGAAGCCTAATCAGTAAATTCCATGTTATATTTCATCTCCTTAAATGTCTACGTTACTGCCAATCCTTCCCCAAGCAATACATCCGAGTGCCAATGGGGAACACTGGAAACCAGCTACAGCTTCAGTCACCTAACACATCTGCAGTCACTGTTTTGGCATCGTGTCTTTGAGCCAGCAAAGGTTTTATTAACAATCATTTGTATACATAATTTTTAATGGCCTACAAAGAGGCTACTATGATACAGTGGCTGCACGTGGACTAAAAAAGTTTGTTAGAGAAGTTCTCTGTACTTTAAAAAACCTGTTAGTCTTCTGCCTCCCAGTCTCAGGAAGCTGCTGTTTATTCTCCTCCCTTACAGACACCTTCAGAGAACCCCTTTGCCACAGCTGAATCAGAACACACAAAGGAAGGAGGGAGGGCTGGTGGGAATTAGACTGAAGATTTATTTTATATATAATTTTTATACGTACATATATATGTTGAGAACTAAATTCAATGATCAATTCAACGAGGGACATCAGATCCATACCAGAACATATTTTTTAGAATTTACTTTTCAGCCAAGTGTTTGAGAAGTATGGCCAGTAATACCATCACTCCCCTTTCGTGGGGTTGCACATTTGTCAGTCTTGACCCATCTGTGGAACAACTTCTACTGCCTGAAAAGATCTGAATCTACACCTTCCAGGCGGATGCTCCAGTGTCTCCTCTGAGGCTGCCCTATGAATGTTTAAACAGCCATTTGGAACTGCTAGCACTAGAGAAATCCTGCCTTAATCAGACCTTAAGTGCCTGTGTCCCTTGCCCTTTCCCAAGCCTAAAGGGAACCACACGAAGATGTGAATCCCAACCACAATCTCCCAGCCCCTCAAGGAAACATCCTGCCAACCCGAGCTGCACCTGGACAACAGCACATCAGGAGGGGCTCATCCTTAGTGATCTGCATACAGAAATGCTCAGCTCATGTTATCCCACTCACTACACATTCAGGCTGATGTGTACTTGCACTGACCTTTGTATTGCAGAAACAAAACTCCTCCAGATTCTGTAACACTGAAGACTACCTCAGATCCCATTGAGAACATTCAGTATTGCCATGCCAGGACAGTCAGTTACTCCCTGTTCTTCACCCAATACACATTTTTCTTCATTTTTATTTCTCCCATAGCCTTCCAATCTCATGGAGTTCCCAGCTCAAGCCCACTCAGCCAGCTGAGCACTGGCAAGGGCACACAGTCAAGTGTCTCATGTAAACACTATAAAAATATCTTCCATTTCTCTACACTTTGCATCCCAGTATTTGCTGCAACCCTTCCAGGCAGCACATGAAGCAACTCATCAGGAGGTATTATACACAAACAGCATCCAGCAGCAGAAAACCAATCCAGACTATCCCATCAGATCAGTAACTTTGGAGCTAATCAACATACAGAAATAGTTCTGAGGGTTTAGGAGCATCTCAACAACAATCAGGATTTCTCTGGCTGAAGAGCTTATAGGAAATATTTCTGGAGTGAGAAATCCAAACAGTTTCCAGACATCTTTGGATGCTACCTGGTTACTTACAGATATCCAGACAGTCTGATATACAGATATACGGATATAGTCTGATATCCAGATATAGTCTGGTATGAACTAGTACTTGCAACATACAAACATACAGGAAGCATTCTTCTGCTTGTCTTAGTTCTGCATTTACACATCCATTCTACAATTAAAAACAAGAGTAAGACTGATACAGGACTCAGCCCATCTCCTTTTCATCAGGTTTGCAAGCTTTGAGAAGCAGTTCCTCTGAAGGACTGCAGTGCGGCTTCACACACGCAGGGGAATCTGCCCTTCCCAGCCCAGCCCCACTGCCATTCCAACCAACCAGCATCAGAAAACCCATCATCCCAGGGTCAAATTCTGCACTCAGATACCTCAGATTGGAGCAAATTAGTCAGGATTAAACCCTGAGAACACAAAAAAGAACCTGGCCTGTGGGCATGGTTATCACAGGAACATTCACCAGAAGCACAGAGCTGCTATTTGGTTATTGATTAAAGGATACTTTCCCACTAATTACCATCAGATCCAAACCAGCAGGGATGTAAAAACAAAAAGGAGCCAGACTAGTGAGAAACTCTCACAAACAGCACCAAGAAAAAGTTACGCTGAGGAGTTCTCGACATAGCTCTCCTGACACTGAGACTCACACCATTCTCTATCATATGCGTATATTTATTTCTTGCCAAGAGAGTGACCACAACACACAATTGATTTTGACACCAGCAATAGGTTCCTTGGCTCTCTCATCATTTACACCAAGAACAGCCTCCCTCACTTTCAGACCTGAAAAAGAAAAACAAAAATTAACTGATTCAAGCTTCTTTGAACTGTGCATAGCCACAAACTGTCCCCTCACACCACATTGCGGCACCTACTACCAGGCACCTACTACCAGGCACCTACTACCAGGCACCTACTACCAGGCACCTACTACCAGGCACCTACTACCAGGCACCACTTCAGATGCTCTCACTCAGCAGTTAAGTCCTGCATTTTCTGTACTATCATTTAAAATATCAATCATGATTTCCCTGCTAAATAGGAGAACAAAAAGGTTCTGGTCACTATTTTTCAAGAGACTAAATAATGCCTCAGCAAATTAAATTGTCTTGGTGTTTCATTTAATTCTCTTGCAGGATCCCAGGCTGATGGCATTGCTCCCAACCGCTGCAGTCTGCAACAGCACAGTCCCAACTGCATCCTTGGCTTTCCCTAACCCAACTGCAGCAAAACCCTGTGTTAGGAGCTACTACACAGGCATAAAGTGCAGGAAAAATAATGCAAATATGCTACAGTGCAACTTGATGCAGCCACCTCTTACATCCCCACGTGGGATTTTACACACACATGCAGACCCAAACCCCCAGAGAGGGCACAACCACAGCAGAACAGGCTCCGGCAGCAGAGGAATCAGGGGCTGTTAAACGAAGCTGACAAGTGGTAGGTTCTAAACAAAAAGGTTATGGATACATCACGGATTTCTAGTTCAGCTCCAGTCCAGGACAATTTCTGACAAAGGATGCTGCAGATGTCAAAGTTTTTGTAAGTTTAAGGGGGGACTGCACAAATTAGTTGAGAGAAACCCCAAAAGGTTACTAAATAATAGAAGTCATCACTGCTTTCAAAGACTCAGATCTGCAAACTGCTGAAAAGCCAAAAGCATTTGGATGAAGTGTTCCTACAAACTTGCCCTATTGGTAAGCTGTAGACACTTCTGGGGACTGGTGCAGACAGCAAGGCCACCCTTTATTCTGAGGCTGCAGAGCTCCTCCTGTGTCCATGTCCTTCCAACAGAGTCACTGCGCAGGGCAGGCTATCCTAGCCTTAGTTTCATCCAAGCACCATCAAGCAGAGCTACAGAAATATGTCAGCGTGGGCTTTACCAGAGCAAATGAGTGAGTGGCCAGGAAAATTAGCCAGTGCTACACTCAGTCCTGCTGTGACTGGATGGTTTCTGGCACCTCAGCAAAAACAGTGGTGGATTTCATCCATAAATATGCTGAGATCATGAAATGTAGGCGAGTAGGAAGCATCTTAGGTGTCCGGCTTTGACAGAATGGAAGCACAGCCCCAACTTAACATTCTTCATGAAGCCTATGTGAGGAACCGTAAAAAGCAGGAAAAAACAAAAGCAGAAGTTAGGCCATGAAAGGCAGGGCTTTTTTTTGTGCTTGCTTTTTAAAATCAGATCCTATCTTCAAAGCAGGGAATTGAGACTCTCTCTGTGCATAATTTCTGGCAAGTGCGCTTGAAACATCTTGTTGACATTTCACAGCTATACCTCAGCAAGTACTTCAGGCTGTTGGTGATTATTTATTGTTAGACACACATCAACTACAGAATATTTAATTTCAGTACAATATTTTTCCGGGTAAGGAGACCTGAATAGGGCCTACAATTCTAAATGCTACAGTTCAATATGGGACACAGAAAAGAATCCAGTTTTCCTCTGCAACTGGTTACTACAAACTGTCCTACTCTGTGATCCTTTGAATCATAATGCCCACGGACACAGATAAAACCATATGTTACTCCACATCCACTCCTACCTGTACAATTACTACTTAGTACTCAAATGAATCAAAAGCTTAACATTCTGCATCACTGTGCAGAGCTTGATCCCGCGCTGACATTAAAGCTTCTGTACAAGTCAACAGGAGCTATATGCCAGTTATCAGCACTGCCAACCACAACTATTAAAAAACCAATAAAATCACATGTCCTGGCACCACTCCCCATTCAAAATCATAACTTGACTTTCCTTGTCAGCCACACTGCTTCTGTAATCAAGACTTGAGGCTGCTTTCTCTGGAAACATCAGTTCTACATATATTTTATATCTTGAGCTCTTTATGTTTATTTTCCAAGCAGAAGTGAAGAAGGAGGCAACAGTAACTGGTACTGTCTGAAGAGGAAGTTGTACTCACACTGTCAAATAAAAAATGTGGCTGTAAATTCACATGTCTATCACATACACATTATTCCTGCTGGAAGCCCACTCTGGCTTTCTCCCGTGCAATGGAAATTGTGTCACTGGCTTCAGTGTTCTGCAATGTGGGGCACAAAGCACTCCAAACCATGCCCCCGCTTCGCAGCCCACAAACAAAACCTAGACCGAAAACTGCGAGCCTGGTCAAGGCTTTTACAAACATACCCTTAAGATCAGGAATACATTTGCAATCACTGGCTGTCATCATTACATCCGTTTCTAGCATGACTCCTCAAAGAGGTTTCTGAAAATGTGGATTTCAGAACAGTCTCCTGAACTCTGAGGCAGAAAAGGCTCCATTATCTGCCCCTCCAAACGCAACAACAACAGCACCACGCATTAAGTGCTTCACTGCCCCATAAAATTCCTCCTCCTCTCCTTCCTCCGCAATCCACACAAAGCAAATGGTGACTCAGGTGTAGTCCTACACGACCAAAGTAGGTTTAGTAGCCAAAGCCTTACCATTTCTTTTAGCCTTTGCTGTGATTTCAGTATCTCTAATCCATTAACAACTTACATGTGTTAAGAGACCCACGAGCAGCTACAGAAAACTCCACTCAACTGCTTGGCCTTGGTCCTTTGCCATTCCTTACCCAGAGGAAAAAAAGAACTGGGATGATGTAAGCAGGAGTTCTAAGAGGAGAATTTTTTTATGTATGAAATGACTGGTGTTTATATCACAGATCCCACTCTGTCTTCCTACAAAAAGAAATATTTTCTTTTTCTTGCACTAAATCAAGCACCCAGTACGCAACCTGGCCTGCTTTTCAGGGAGCTGACTGCATTTGCATAAACAATAACAGTCTTATGTTTATCAAGTCATTAATTCTTCATGAAAGCATACAGCTGTATAAAAAGGCTTTTATCCTCAGGAAAATTCAAGTGTAAGTGTTCTTAAAAAAGGAAGCTGTCGCATGATTGTAGATCTTGGAGACTACAGTCAGTCAGGGCCAGCAAATAAAGCAAACCAGGAAACTGATGGCAAGAGGTAGATTTTCACTGATCTGTGACTTGTCCCTTACTGCACAAAAGCTTTATTTACATACAAAGTTCTACTTCTGATTTGAAATATCTGTTTTATTTTAAAGTAAGCCAAATAAGAGATTTCAATCAAAGGTTTGCAGTGGCAATACAAAGTAGTAAATCAGTAACAAATGCTCAGCCTTGTGCTTCCTATAGCTTCTATAACCAAGCGTGTCTGAAGGTAGAGAAATCTAGCTCGACATTTTTCCCTCCACTTCTTGTTGGCCTTCCCTTCATTATTATATCCTTTCTAACCCCCAAAGGGTGCCATGCTGAAGGTGTATAAAGCAGCCTTAAAATACAATGAATACAAAGCCTCGTAACCATACAGAGGAAACGGAGAACTTTTCCACAAACTTCGCTCAAAATCTTGACATCTCCTTTACCAACTTTAAACCCTGGAATTTTACTTTTCTGTGAAGTACTGAAGGAAGCTGTAAGGGCTGAAAAAAGACTGAAAGCATATTATGCTACCAATTCACATTTAACTGTTGAAGTTTCCCTCTTCCCAGAGTGCCTGGGAGGCTCTCACACAGATGTTTCAGACACTAACCTGTATCATACACATTACAGCAAGACAGCTGCAGCGTCTGCAATTCCTCCTGCCAAGATCGAGAACCTCACCACACTGGCCTGGTGTTCCCGAAGGAAACAGCGACAGTTTGGGATAGCTTTGGATCCTGTCAGGAGGGGGCTGAGATTGTCACTCAGTCAGTGCACCCCCCTCAACAGAACGAGGCAGGGGGAGTTCAGGAAAGGCAGAGGAAAGGCAGAGGCAGCAAATCCTATCCCAGCAGCACCCCAGAAAGATTCCATGAACTGCACCTCGAGAAATATAAACCAGTCCTGTTTCTCAGAACTCCACAGAAAGGCTTCAGGCATGTGCCACAGGCTCATACCAGCTCTCTGCATGGGTTCCAGTTTTTCTCCTTTAGTAGTCCAGGTTCTGATCCCCAAGCTCATCCTGGCTATGTCAACACAACCAATTCACCTCGCAAGGATCTGGAGGGGAACACTCAGCCCCACACCGCACTCTGAGCACTTAACTGACTGCATAAATGCTCTGTTCTGGCTCAAGTGCCCAAAACTTTCACTCTGATGTAGCCAGATAAACTCTACAAAGCCTCAGATCAGTAGGGTTGTGAATCAAGTGACACTTCAAAGTCAAGGCAGCAGCACCCAAGCTAATGCAATTAATACCTAGCAATCAAATCTGTATCTCAGAAAAACTCCTTCGCCTCCAGACAGTACGGAAAGTTGCAAGCAGAGTGGAAAACATGGGCTGCCTTCCCTTACTTTATCGAAGGCACTGAAGCCTCCTCAACCAGTAATAAGCCATTGCCATCAATTTAAATGAAGAAAGCCTGTTCCCCAAGCAGAGACAAACCAAGTTACTGTATATCACAGCAGAGGAAGGATCCAAAGATCAAACGGTAAATACCATTTCCTGCAATGTGTTTTTCCAGGATACAGTTTTCCCAGCTTCTGAGCTGCTCCACAGTAGAGAGGGAAAAGCTATCAAAGGGTGGGTGGGAGTAGTACACATTTAAGGTCTGATAAATAAACATCCAGACATTTGGGGGGAAAAAAGCCACACTTGTGTGGAGTCAATGGTTGTAGCCATATGAAATGGCCCCTTTTTTCCCCTTGTGCCTTTTTCTTAGTCACAGGATATGCTCCTCTCCCATGTCAGCCCTTTTAGGCTCAAACCCAAACAAACGGGAAGTGTAACTATGAACTCCAACTCCTAACTGCACACCTCATGTTGCTACAAAGAGCAACGCTCACTTGACAGCTCCTGCTGGCCTGTGGATAAAGGCCACTTCACTGCTCTATTCACAGCACAGCACGCAGCCCTCTCCTTAAACCTAAGGAACATACTGTATGTTATTATACCATGATGTACAGAGAAAAAACATCACAAAACCAGCTACAAAAGTAATAGCAATTTCATAAGAGCTTTTTGAAAGGCTTCAAATCCAGCTCTCAAAGGTATGAGCCTAAAGCCTTTCTCCTCCCTGCATTATATCCTTTACCTGCATTGATCCCTCCTTTGTATTGCAGTGCTCCCAGGCTCTCCTCAGAGGCTCTCACTGAGCACAAGGGACTGCAAACACCATGGATGAGAGCAAAAATATCCCTAAAGGCAGAGTACCAGAAGTGATCCCCAGTCCTTCTCACACACTGAACCTCTCAATACCATCTCGCACACGGTTGTTGGTCTCAGAGCCCAAGATACTTCTCTGTTGCAAAGATAAGAGATGGGGCAGGAGCAGACACGCTGCCACCACGGGAGGGTTAGATGCCACCCTGAAGTGCCAGCTCTGTCAGCACACAGCCAGGTACCACACCAGTTTCAGGCTGAGCACCCCCCAGTGTCAGGGGAGAGCCCCTCAGCAGGGACTCAGCTGGAAGGACCCAGGGAGTGCTGCCAGGTCAAGCCCACTGCCGAAGCCAGGGGCTCTAAGGACCACACGAGCTGCTCCCTTTGCCACGTGAGTCCGGTCGGGCAGCAATAAAGTGGTTCAGCTCAGAGAAAGGAAGGAGATTACACACCACTGCTTTCAGCCCACTCGGGTAGGTGAGGTCTGCAGACAAAAACTACCCAGAGCCCTGCAAAAGCCAGCCAGAGTCTCTCAGAAGAAACATGATTAAGAGTCTTTTATTCTCTCTTTTCTCCAAGAGGAAGGAACATGCACCCTGGCCTCCAGATACCCAAGAGTCTGGAGGGCCACCGCTACTGGCCTTCAGCACACGCACCAGTGCTGGGCACCAATGCCAAGGCATCGCGTGGCCACAGCTCCCACCTGGCAGACCAAGGCAGTGCCATCAGCACGGGCAAAACAGCTACTGCCACGTGGGAACTGTGGGTGAAGGCTTTCCCAGCTGGTCACTAGCACAGCCAGCCCAGAGCAAAGAGGGCTCCTTTGTTTGCTTTTACCCCAAAGCAAGGGCCTGAGGTTTTTCTTCACATATTTGTTTTTCGCTGACAGCTCAGGACTGCGGTCCTTTTGTTCTGGAAGCCAAGGGCTGGTTTGTTTTACATTCCCCTGACAGCCAAGGCTCTATGGTGGGGTTTCCCAACTCAAGAGACAGACCAGTTATTTACTCCAGTGAAGAGGCAGCTTCAGGTATGCCCCAGAGCGAGATACCCTCTGCTTTAAGGCAACATTTGAGGACAGTGTGTATCCTTGGAGTCACTAGCAGTGGTAGAGACCCTCTCCCATCCATTCTTCACCTTATCAGCTGTCCAAACAACTGATTGTGAGGGGCCTACCTAGCTGCTAGAGAGTCCTTGCACAGTGTCAGTGCAGCTACAGGGCTGCACCCCTGCTGTCCTCCTGGGATCACGGCCAACATCCACCAAAACCAGAGCAGCCTCTCCTCCACTCCTACTGGTAGCAGTCCCCAAGCTGATGAGCCATTTCTTCCTGACAACAGACCACACACCCTCACCTCCAGCACAAACTCACCGCTCTGGTCGTGCCAGGAACATGTAGGGAGGGGGACCCTCTTCACAACTCTCAGCCCTCCTCTGAACATGCCACCAATACCTTGGGTATCAGAACGTGCCTCCTCCTCCTCTCCCCTGTGTGATAAATACTGACAACCGTTCCACTGCCACACAAAAGGCATTGCCTTGTACTCCCCAAACGCTCCTGTGGAACAAGTCGTACTTCACTCTGACTGCAGAGGAGCAGGATAGCTGTTACTAATAATGTCTGTTCTCTTGCCAAATGGAAACCACTTCTTCCTCACGTTAAACGCTATTAGTATATTTAAGTATGCTTTACCATGCCAAAATCCCTACTCCTTAGGTTTATATAGCAGCTTTCAGTCCAGCGGCTCACATGCAAACGTTTTATTTTCAAGGCTAAAAAACCAAAAATCACTAAAAACTGAGGAAAAAAAGAGTGAGAATGGAGCTCTACAGAAAGGACAGAGTGAATGCCAATTAGATGGTACACTGATGGTACATTACCGGGTCTTCCTAAAGTCTCCCAAGTACGATCACTTTTGGCACTGCTCCCCTGTCTGAACCTGAGGTTTCTCCCTTGTTTTCTTTTTACCATCTTTTCTGAGCATTAAGCAATTCAGCCAACCACTTAACTCTAAGCATGTGAGCAGTCCCACTGAAATGAAAGTTAAGTGCTTTCTGAACATGAATTATCCTTAGTTCTCAAAAAGCCATTCAAATTGTATTTAAACGCGGAGAACTTTTATACCTGCAAAAATCTAAAAGTAAACAATTTACTATCAAAGTTTATAGCAGGCACTTCAACTAGGCAGTAATGTTGACACTCATTGGCTTAGTTCTTCACGGATAAAACACAGAAAAAACTCACTCCATTTACCAATCCTTTGGGAGATTTTCATTACTGGCCTTATACAACAGCAATTGAAGATAGAAACAAAATATTATTTAACAAGGTTTTATATGACAACATAAAGAGTGACTGCTAGCTGAGTGTTGATTCAGACATATTTCTGCCAAGGTCACTTCCCTGCCAAAATATACTTCCAATAACCATACATAAATTTTATTTTTAATAAATAACCACTAAATGGTTGTATAAACAGAGTAAACTGTGGGTAACTGTAGTTTATAATGAGTATCTGTTGCACCAGTATTAACAAACACCTCGCCCAGACTGACTGCAAGTCAGAGCCACCATCACCAGCTTGTTGGTTGGTGGCAAACCAAGTGATGTTGGAACACCTCAGTGGCTTCCCTTACTGAGACATCTACATCCTCGCTCCACCAGCTTGCATGCCCCTGAAGCATCCCTCATGTTTGTACTTCAGACATTTGGCTTTGGAAAGTTTATGATTTCTAAAGGAATAGTCACTGACCTGGAAAGTCACTGTGGCAAGACTGTTCCCTACACCCTGCCCAAAACATAAACATCCTTACACAGCAGCCATGTGGTCTGAGGTTTGAAATCTAGGATTACAAACAGTCAGCTCCCAACTCCTTGTGCGACCTTGGGCAAGTCTTTCAACACCCTTCTCCTTCAGCTCCCTAACTGTGTACCCAAGTGAGCGATGGAGAGGGCTTTGTGGAGGTTGCCGATTGATCGCTGTTTGCCAAGCCTGCGGAGATGCCCCGGGGAAAAGCACTAAAGTATGTGTGTTTAAGGGATCAATGCGTCTTATTGCCTTCTGATTGAATGAATGGTAAGGACGTTGTGCCAAAAAAGTGTGGGGAAAGGAAAAGAAGTCTCAAACAAACCTGCAAAAGCAGAGCTTCACACGGCACACTGTCTGATCTTGTAGCAGCAGCTGAAGAAAGCACGAGGAGAATCTTTTGTAAGATGGGGTCTGATGGCAAGGGTGCTCAGCACCACCCAATTAGGCACCCTCTCTTTTCTGGGACTTATTTGGGAGCTACCTATTTAAGTCTCCATAGTACTGACCATACCTGTAATTTTCTTCAGGTAAATAACCCAATATCCTCAAAAAGCTTCCTGAGGATTTTGTTGTTACAAAATGAGTTTTATTTCCATGCTTTCCTCAGCCATGTGTATGTTTAGGTAAATTATCATTTCCCGCCTATGCAAATGCAAGGGGCATTTTGCACTTTTAAGTACTGACACATTTACAACCGCAATTTCTCTAAAATGTCATTCAGCCAAGATTGATTATTTGCTGCATAGCAAGCAGAGGAAAGAGAAAGAAAGGAGCTGTCAAGCATTCTTGCTTTTCTCTGTAAGGAGGAAAAGTGCCTTATCTTTGCCAAGACAGATCCTTTTAGTAAAGGATGAAATAAGCACTGAACAAATAGTATGCGGAATTCCAGATCTGCTGATACCAACAGAAGAAACAGTGAAGATGGCAGAAAAATCCTGATGCTTTCTAAGAGTTCAAACACATTTGTACCAGATGGGCCTTTTCCTGGTGAGACTCCAGTATTGCCTAGGACTGGCAGATGCATGGGGTCCATTGGCATGATCCACTGAGCCCACTGCCCCTCCACCAAAATAATTAGCAGGTCATGCTCTGCTTAAGTTATTCCATTTCTCAAGCTTCCTCTTACCACTTAAAACAGTACTGTCATTCCTACCTCCCTGTGGCACATGAACATTTCCTCTGCAAAGTATCAGTGCATACTATCAGCATTTTTTTAGTGGTGTACTCTAGAATTATTATATAATGCAGGTTTGCAACAAGCTACGTGGAATACAAAGCTCCCTTTCTCAAATATTTCCTCTCTTAAAACCAAGTAACAAAAAGCCACCTTGATCCCCTGCTACCCCAAAAAAATCCGCAGCAACTGCTTTGATAGAATAACAGGTTTCTTTCCATCTTTAGTGTTACAATTCTTGTAAAATAATGGCCGAGGACCAGGTTCTGGTAAATTTATTGGCAGAAAATAGTATTGAAACCTTAGATTCTTCCAATTGGCTTTGACAACTTGCAGAGTAAAGCTATAAAATTAACCCAGACACATCTGGGCATTCTAAGCAAAGCCCCCAACACGTGAGGGCACAGCACCTTTGCCACTGCTGTTAGAAAGCACATGTATTTACTTATTTAACTTCAGTATTTAAATAGATTTATAGCCTATTCTAACAACACTAATGAAAAGCTGTGTCTCCAAATAGTAAAAAACCCTATATAACATATTTCCATAGAGCCAGGGATTAGCCAAGATGTAGGCATTTGCAGCATAGTTGTCCCACTAAACCTACACCACCACCTTTAAATGGAGCTGACAGTTCTGCCCATCTGTGGTAAGAACTCAGCCTGCTTAACAGTCAGAGCTGCAGTAAAAAAGTCACCCCCTCCACCTGTCTCCTACAGAAACAGCCCAAATGTGCTCCACTTCATCTTGTTAAATGAAGTAATTTCCATTAGGGGGTTGAACAGAAACTTTTACACCTCTTTTGCACGGGGCCCCACCATGCACACATGGCCTGTTTTCAACTAGAGGTATATAAACAAAGCAGAGCAGCCAGCTCCCAGATCCAACCTTGATTTTATATCATGTATCCAAAGGCAGATTCACTGAAATTTTACAAAGACTTGGCATTCATCTCACCTTTTTTCATGGGTCACCATAGCAGCATAATCCACGGCTATCATGCTTAGAGCCTAGAACATCATGCCTGCTTCTGAAGCACCTTGGCCCATTCAAATAAAGCACTGAAAGGCTTCAGGAAACTGTTCAGTATTAAAACACACGCAGCTGACTTACATCAACTGGAAAGGGGGTTTGCATTGTGTGTTTAATGCAGACCATGGGCTTTGGGCAGGCTGAGGAGTTGGATATTTATTTTATATATACATATTTTTAAGACTTGGGGATCCTTTCTCACAAGCAATACTTGAAAAGGTAACAGTCACCACAAAAATGGCAAAGGTAAGATGGAGAAAACCAGCTGGCTACCAAACCACAGTGCTGTGTCACATTCACACCTTCACAGCAAGGCCTAGGCCCTCGGCTGCCCAACATCATCCCTCCTCCTCCTCCAAAGGCACAGGGCACTTCACAGCCCTTGCCCACAGCCCAATCTGTATGAACTCAGTAAGAAGCATTCACCCATCTACCTACAGCCTCTGAAGCCTTCAAACTCAACCTCAGGGGTTAACTGGGACAAGTGCTCCCCCAGAGTCCTGCAAATGGGAAAAACTCAACCGCTCAGTCCCACCCTCTAAACCTTGCATTTAACATAACAGAGGAGATGCTACTACCTTGTAAAGTAATGGAGAAGCCCCTCCATGGTTTTGAAAGCACCTCTCCCAGCCATGCTCCCCCACTCCCAGCTGCTTCCAAGCTCCTGAGCTGGAGCCCAGGTGGAGCTGAGGGCACCACACCATCACCACTGCAACCACCCCAACCTGGGCATGCTCGAAGCACTGCCACTGGGCTCAGGGAGCACAGGGAAAAGCACTTGTGACTGGGAGAAAGCTCTTAAAGAAGCAAGGAAGCAGCACATTTATGTCTTCTCTTTAGTGCCATTTCTTCACTCTGCATATAGCTCAATTCAAAGAACACCTTCCAAGTCTCAACACATAGGAAGCATCACAGGAAAGTAAGCAGATACAAGCATTTAACTCCAGGCTGCTGTGAGCCAATTTCATAACAAACTAGACAAAACACAGCAAGTCTTGAAAGCTCTCAGAAAAGACAGAGTTTATCACTGGTTGTGACCTGGCCCACTTGGCTGACATTTTAACTCCCCATCAAAGCCTGGAACTTGGCACATGGCACAAGTTTCCTTTTCTCCTCAGTGAAGTATTCAAACAACTGGGCCTAAAGTTCACTTCTGCTCTACAGCCATGAATTGATTTGACAAGACAAATTACAAGAAAACAACCAAACCAAAAAACCCTTCTAAATCTAAAAGTATGAGATGAAGTCATCACTAAAGCTGGACCACCATTAACATTTTCCTCACAAGACAGTTTTTTCCTGGAGGCAGAATCAGCAGCTCCAGACTCACCTGCATGCAGACAGCCGGGGCCAGCAGCCACCGAGGGCCCCGCAGCAGTCCAGGGCCAGTGGCCGCCGTGGCCAGCAACCCCCCCGGGCAGGGACAGCCTCCCTCCACGCACTGC
>WUAM01000284.1:840114-850684 GCA_024336885.1 Actenoides hombroni
CCCCCCCCCCCCAAACTCTTCCAAACCCGGCAAGCGGCCCCCTGCAGCTTGCAGCGACCCTCGGTTCTAAAGCTTTTGTCCTCTTTTTTCAGAGGGCCCTGCAGTTGTGCCTGGGGTTGTAGGTGTTGTTGGAGCCCGGCAGCTAATACGGGGATTTATTCACCCCTGGGCACAGAACCAGCTGCAAGCAGTGCTTGTGTGCCCCAACAATCAGTGCAGCCCGTCCCGCTGGAGAGCTACTGCCAAAACCCTTCTGCCCTTTGAAACCCTTCACGCTCTGAGACTGTGGGAGATTGTTCTACACCACATGAAAAAGTGACGTTTCCCGATAGCCTAAATTTTCTTTTGCTCGGTTTCATGACTTTATTCCCAATAATTCACCCTTCAGCCATCCTAAAAATAATCCTCTCGTTTTAACATTTGGACTCTTGCGGTATGCTAGACAGTTCACATATCCTCTCTAGCCATTGTTTCCTCATTCCGATATTTCTTTTGGAAAATAAACTTGGCAGAGACCAGGAGACAGTTCTATTACCATCAAACCTCCCGTGAATGCAACTGGAAACCGAAAAGCTCCTCAGTTAAGTACTTCAGTGTGCAAACAACACACTACGGAGTGAGCAGCAATCCCCAGAGCGGTGATTCTCAGAAGCTCTGTACGTGGAAATCTTCCTCTGTGACAGGGGAGGAGCTTGAACCGGTTTAGGAGCTGAGGAGAAGATAGTGTGTTCCCACCACTAAAGCACATGAGTTGGATTATCTGACTCTACTCCTGGCTCTGCCATCAAACTACTGTGTGGTCTCCTGTGCCTTTGTTTCCCTATCTAGCAAACGGGTCTGTGGGAATTTGGCTTCTTTTTGTCTCCTCAGTCTTTCTTTCGAGTCTCGGATTTCAACTGAGGGCAAGCAAAAAACTGAGGGGAGAAGACTACCACAGAAAAAAGTTCCCTGCAAAACTCCTTGAGCCCTAAAAGCATCAGCTTATGTACTATGTACGCTGTTCAAATGCTGAATGAACTGAAAATTTCCTCCTGCTCGCTTGATAAGGAGGAAGCAAAATGCTGCCCAAACTCAAGGAAGAATTTGTGACAGAGGTCTGTCAATGGCCTGTAGGGTGCTGCTGACATTCCAGGTGTGACTGGGAAGTGAGCAGGAGGAGGGAAATCTGTCAAATGATTTGAGGGATTGCTTCCCCACTCCATCCAGCACAGGAGTACTGGTGTAGGCGATAGATGGGCAGTGACCAGAACACCTTGTTTGGAAGCATTCTTGGTGCAAATCTCAGCCATGTTGGTATGATACTGACAGACTAGTTAAGAGGAGATGAGAAGCACCCTTTCTTTTCCCTGGTCACTAAACAGCCCCAGCAACTGTAACACTCACCAGAACCTAAACTTTGTACTGAGTTTGCAGCACCCATCCCTGTGCATTCATCGCTTCCTACAGATAGTATGTCCACTAACCACATCGGCACCCGCACCCAAAACCAGCTGCAGGTTTTTTTGTCACAACCCAAATTACACAGTGAGCTTTGGATGAATTGCAAGAAATTGCAGCTGGATTTTCAAACCTGCATGGGAAGGAAAGCAGAACAGCTTTCTGCAAGCCAAAGGGAGATTTCTCCCGTCTCTATTTTCCAGGGCTAAAAAGCAAGAATAGAAGCTACTTTTTACAGAGATGAACCTTATGAGGTAGAGGCACATGGATTTACCATCCGCTGCCTCCAGACCTGTTCCTGAGTTCCTGCCCCTGGCCGTTCACAGCCAAACATAGGTACCACAGTGTTCTTCAGGACCCAAGTACTGTGTGCTAGAACTGACTAATTGTGAATGGATTGACCACCCAAAGGAGAGAAAGCAATTCAGGAAAGAGGGTTCTTCCTCCTCTGCATAAGCCTCCCAGATGGCTTTGGTTCATCTTCGGCCGATCTTCTGTAAGCCTAAGATTGTTTGATTAGAGCAGCGTAAGGCAAACCTGGCAAAGCCATACCTCATCTCCTTACTGACAGACAGCCCTTGTACCTCTTCCTGCGCTAAACCAGTACGGCGCATGTAATGAGTTCATCTACAGGTTATTTCCTATCATCACTGAAAGGGAATCATCTAATACCGTATGATGAGAACTAAGTCCGAGCCAAGTCCCCCGTACAGTCTCCTTAACCACCGACAATGACTCCTTTTCCTGCCTTATTTTCCTATCTTTTTACTGCATCCTGTAAGACTAGGCTTAATTTTGCCGTACACAATTATAAGGATGCACTGGACAACATCTCCTGCTCTCATACTAGTCTTTGTCTGATCACTTCATAACCGATCATGTAAAAACTTAGCAAAAAGTGCCATTTCTTCCAAAAGGACTTTCAACATTAATTCGACTTTGTTGGTGAGTAGCCTGGGACTCAATAGCAGCCCACTATGATGAACAATCGTAACACTTCTGCCCACACCGTGTCTATTGAAAATATTATTATCCCATAAGTTTATGTTTATGCTCAATTATTTCTACAAAGGTGAGGCAAACCATGAAGAACACCCTTCGTCTTTTGGTAGATTTTCAATGGGAGACCGAGTTCTTTCTTCAAAGGAATACATAGGAAGAAACTCATTTGTCTCAACTCTGAAATGAAAGCACACACGATTACCCCTCTAATCAATCATGTCCTTTATATTTGTCTAGTTTGGTATGGTTTGTGTTTTCGGGGTATTCTTTTTATTGTAAAGAATCCAGTCTCCTGTGTGCAGTCAAATCTAGTTTATCAATGCACAAAAAAAGCTACGGCTATCAATCAATAGCTTGTCTAAAGAGGCAGCAGTGTTATTACTGTTCAGTGACCAGTAACATTAAGTGGACGAGGTCCATGCTTCTCCAAATTCTGCTGTGAAAATAGTGAGATTTACAAATATGAAAGTACAGTGGCAAGATCTTTTGAGCTGATAAATCAGAGTCACTTCGCTGAACACATAGGGGTTTGTATCATGGGAAGTCTTGGTCCACCGTCAGTGTTCTAAATACACCTTCCTGTCCTACTCTGTGTATAAAAGATGCTGTATCATCTTAAGACGTGTCGTCAATACTAAAGGACTCTGTTATATACATTTTGTATCAATATCTTTCTACTGCCATTGGTAGAACAACAACAGCAGAAAACAAGTATAACAAAGACAAATCAAGTCCCATATGGGGACATAGAATTTCAATGAAAATTAGCCTCTCCATCTCCAGAAGTTAACTGACTCATCTGTAAAGACATTATGTACCAAAAGTAATAATTTTAATGAAGAAGGGAAGAATAAACCTCTAAATTAGAACTGAAAACAAACAGTAGTGAAAGCAGTAAATTGAGATAATAAGGTTAAGCAAAAAACATGAATCACCCAACCCAGCAGATAATATTTGAAATATACTGAGTGGGAACACGTCACAGCGGTGAGACAAAGTAAACATGTCATGTAGAACAGGTGCTGTGAAACAAACACAATGGCAAAAATAATTACACGTTAATCAAAGTCTAAAGAGAAGGAAAAAAAAGAAATCGATATATTGGCAAGTTTCAAAACAGCTGCATCTGGTTTTGGACAACAGAAGTTGCACTTGCAAAAATCCCTCCTGCAATCCCAGCCACAGCGGAGGTGCAGGTACGGCCCATGCTATGAATCCCTACAACAACGTCTCTCCTGGGCTGGCTGAGGGGTCTGACCCTGCTCAGGGTCTGAACGCAGGAATGAAACGTTCACCTCTTCATAAATCATTTCCAGGTACATCATCTGCTGTACATACATACAAGTGTATATGTAAATGTGACATTTCAGAGACTCTGGAAAGTAAAAACCCACTCTGACGGTTACAGTGACGTTTCTCTATGATTATGAAGCACAGACAAAATGAAACTGGTTCAACAGGACATAACCCATCTCCTTCGGTGCCCAGCCTTTAGCTCTGCTCTAACATTAGAATTTTAACCTGAGGGGAATTTTTCACAAGGACAATCGGCGATTGGAACAGTCTCTCCGGGGAAGTGGCAGAGTCCCCAGAGTTGGACAGGTTTAAGATTGGGCTGGACAGGGAGATGGGTCATCTTGTCTAGACCGGGGTTTTGCCAAGAAAAGTTGGACTAGAGGATCCTTGAGGTCCCTTCCAACCTGGGATTCTATGATTCCGTGCTTTAAATTCTCCTTTGGATAATCCTGCTGTGATGATTATGTACACTGAACTATAAATAACAAAGACACAGACCCATCACTGGAAATAAAGAAGTCTGAGGTCTGACCCCTCCTACCTGAGAATCTGAAAAAAACCTTCCCTCCTAAAACAGATATATTTTTATGAGAAACAATGAAGAGAGAGTTGTGAGAAACAATAGAGAGTTTCAAGCAGAAGCATTACAATACACACAGCAGACAATTCCCACCAGGGATTAAGGTTACCCAGAAGGTAGAAAGGATTTTTTTTTCTCTAAGTTTTTCTATTAGAATTCAGCCTCCCTCTCTTTTTCAGAAACCACAGAAAAATGGCTTTTGCTCAGCTTCACACTCACCATGGCAGAGGTTCAGCCAATAAAGGCAGGGAATAAGTCTCTTAGTAAAAACACAGCAAAAGGCAACTGTGGATAGTTCAAAGTAGGAGGCGAAAACAGACTGGGCCAAACATAGCTAGTTTAAAGGGAGACTCTGACCTCTAACCAGAATGTATTTTGAATACCAGTTAAGGGTGAAGCTAAAGCTGTTCATGCAGCTGGAGAAAAAAGCCTCACGTGCTCTTGCTTATACTCTCTACAGACATGTACTCACACCATACCGACCTGTTTGGAGAAATCATCAATGTGACCAGGATTCCATTATTATTGTAAGCTGTCTTCAGGAAAAAAAAAAAAAAAAAGCCACAAAACTGCAGGCCTGTCAGACAAACATCTATAGAGCCAGAGTCAGTCCACTGAACTTTGATGGTTTTAAGGACTTTGCTGAAATAAGGTGGAAGAAAGCATTTGAGAAGCTTTGAGCCCTATTCTGCCACTTTTACATGTTATATTTACAACTGACTGGACACATCAGAAATATCAGATCCCTATTCACACTTATAATATTATAGGTGGTCTGGGAAAACAGAAATAAAACTAATTAAATACCATAGCTAATTTATTTAGTCACTTCTTGCAAGTGAAGTGAAAACGTATTTAGTGCATAAACTTGTACATGAAAAGTCGTCTCTCTGTAATAAAACTTTTTTTTAACCTCCTGAGCTGGACCCAGCTGCTTTTCATACATCTATAACAAACTTTGTGCCAAATGAACTGCTTATATATTTTTCTAAACAAGCCCCACTTTACTTTTTCCAATCAGTCCAGACAGATGGCAAGTAAAGAAAACACTTTAGTGTCAATCTGGTGGAGACCGTCACTGCAGCGCTTTTGCCAAGAAAAAACAGACTAAACATGAATGAGGCCAAATAGAGAAGCTTGTTTTACAGGCTGGAGGTACTAGATTTCTCTGGACTTACAGCAATTCAATAGTAGCTTTAAAGTGCCTGCAAATAAACGCTTCTCCCCTTTCCCGCAGCGTGTAGTAACCGTATTCTAATTGGGGTAGCACTGTTCAGCCACGCCAGCCAGAGCGGGTACTACATTGCTAAAAACATTGGCAAGGAAATGTTTCTTTTCTTCTTTTCTTTTTTTTTTTTCCCCCCTCCTTGTAAACAAAAGTTTCGGCACCCCTTGTAACAAGTGTATTTTCCATTACAAAGAAGGAGCTTTGTGGAATTCGCCTCCGATGTTACAACATAAGTCGCTCCTATTGAAAGCTCTTACTGTTCATTTTTTGAACCTTACCTGAATTAATACCACATTGGGACACGTATCAGCTCCAGCCTAATCTCTCTTGTACCCGCTTTTGTGAATGCAACTAATAATGCAAAGAAAAGGAGATTAGGGAAGATCCAAACTCAAAATTCCGTTTGACAAGGGGCTGGATTTTGCCTGCAGGACATCACTCAGGTATGCGTTAGCCCCTACGCCTTGACTCACACGCAATACCCTCCGAGTACAGCAGGTTCACTGCTTGTGGCTTGCTAAGACCTGACCAGATACAGTAATCACTGAAGCAAAATTAGTCTAAGTGCAGCATACAAATCTGTTACTGCCCCAGGAGGTTTCAGACAGGTTCGTTAGATCCTTGGCACCCAGGCTCCAGCAGCAGCAGAAGGATCAGCACAGAGCATACAATGCAGGGGCGTAAAACAGAGTCCCATTCGGTTCGAAACTTTATCGGAGGAAAACTGTCACCAGGTGTCTATACACCTCAAATTTGGGGTTTTTTGTTGAAAAGAGAATTTTTGTAGAAGACAGAAAGTCTTAAGACACTCAAACACTGGTTTTAAGTCTGAGATTCTCTTTCCTCTGAAGGGAAAAGGCTGCTCGACAATTAGCAAGGCAGAGCTGCATTGAGCAGTTCCCAGAGGTCAGAAAGAGCCAGAGATAAAATGGGCTCACCATTCATCTCTTCTTCTTCAGCTTTTCTCTTTGTTATGCTCTTTCCTCATCCCGTCTTTTTTAATGCAATGGCTGGTAAGTATTTTCCAGATTTTCAAGGAGGCTCCCACGCTGGATAGGAAATACCTGGACCTGCTATGTGATGAGCACTGCCGAGACCGTGGCAATGTTTGGTGGAAGAGTAGCTCCTTTGAAAATTATTAACCCTAATTATACTGAAAATTATTTTAAAGTATAAACAACTATGAACAGACTGAAGTACTTTCCCTGAGTAGCTCATTACAAACTGGTGTTAATTTGCCATCTTTCCCTACCAGAGTATTTTGTTATCAGTGTATTCACCAGACACTGTAATTTTATGCCAAAGCAGATACAAGTCTAAAGAAAAGGATCTAAAGATACAGATATGAGATAAATAATCAGGGATCAGTTTGGAAGATATATCCAGAAGACAAAGCTTCAAAAGTTGCTGTTAACTCGATTGCTCTGTGGTGAGGACGTTCAGTAAACAGTTTATCTCTAATAAGCTTATCCTGTATTAAACCACTAATGAGTCGATGCTGTGATAAGACAGCTCTCAAAGGCAATGAATTCTAGACATGCAACGATAGGAAGGGAGCAGAACAGGCTTTCCCTCTCCCACAGTGCTACTCGGTGGCTCCCTGCCCATGCTCTGACTGCTGGGGAGCAGCGATGTGCGGGTTGGCCCACCAAGTAGGTTGCCCTGGTAAAAGCATTTGTTAGGACAAGACAAAAACCTCACCGCTCTCAAAGCCACCTGTAGAGTTTTCAGCACTTTCACAGGAGCGTGGGAAGAGCAAACCCAGTGAAAACTTCTCCTGAGAGCAGAAGCGGTTTCCTGTGGGTATTTCATTGTGGAAAAGCGACGTAACCTTTTCACCAAGACACTCTCAGACCTCAATAACAGTACTGTGATAATTGCAATAACTGCAAAACACGTCCGAGAACTGCAGCATGATTTTCCTTTCTCTGAAATCAAGAGAATGAAACAATCAGGACTGAGGGGGCAAAAATGACGTGAACAGAAGTTGCCAAAAAGCCCAATTCAGTCAATTCTGTGGTATTCACAACCATTTCCTTGAACTGAGAGATGCATTAAGACTTGTGTAAGTCATGAGCCAGCTTCTCATTTTCGTAATAGGTGAGGTGACACTATTTCTGGGGCTACCAAGTGTTGGGTTCACAGAGCAGCCCCTTACATACTGCGCCTGAGTTCTGAACACAGAGGGCATCATCCCATTTGTTAAAAGGGTTTCTCCGACTGCAATAACAAAATCAGCATTGATACAACATCATTTGCTGCAAGCTATAAGGAAATCATTCCATCCTCTCCAGCACATGCCAACGCATACTTGATTTATGAAAAGGTCAGGGAGCAAAGAAATTCTCAAACCAGTGAAAAATGTGTGAAGTACTCAGAAGGATGTCTAGCTAGTAAAAAAAAAATTACAAATGCTGCAAGAACAGCAGCCAGCCACAGTAAAGAAAGGAAGGCTGGTGAACAGAAAGATTTGGGAAAGTCGAGGCAATTACCCATTAAGAAGTAAATTCATGTCATGTTACAAATCAGCATGTCCTACCAAATCTAAGTAGGAATGCGCCAATTAGCAGAGCAAACATTCCAGTTTGAGACTATCTGGCTGTCATGGCATCTCTGGGAAGGCTGACCTGGGAGGTTCAGGCTGGGGACGGGGTGACACGGGGGCTCCAGCCGATGTGCAGGGTTCCTCTTCAAAGCCTGCCCAGGCACCAGCTCTAAGGACGGCTGAGAGGCTGGCTGTCGTGCAGAGCGGTGAAAAACAGCTTCATGTTTCCCCAAGTTTTCACCATGTATTTTTCCGCCCTCCAGAAAAAGCAGGCTTGCTAAACACAAACTGTGTAACCTTGTTGTCGTTGGTAATGCATTAATTATACAGTTCCACAATTAGCGGCTTCGAGTTAAAAATAAATAAAAAAGTTCACAGGTTTGCAGTCTGTCACAGGAAAAATCCACAAAGTGTTTCTTTCTGTTTATTTAATCTGCTTGTGAAGCTGTGGAAAGAGAAAAATAATGATGCAGAGAAAAAAAAAAATCCTCCTGAGAATCCAGTCATTGATTAAAAAAATGTTAATTAAAAATGCATGCCTTCAGAATGATATCTAATTTGGCATACAGGGAAAAAAAGCATCTAAGAGAGAATTAAAGGCAAGTCCCATGATAAAGATGCTTTGGTTTGGATTAAACTGCTAAAAGCCTCAGACTTTAAGCGCTGTAGAAAAAACACATACCCTACATATACCAGAGGGAGCATTGTAGGGAAAAAACTCTATACACTGTGATAGCTTATAATTGCAAAGACAGTGGGTTTAATAAAAAAGTTTAATAAATCACTTTTCTTCCAATGTTTTTGCCTTTCAGAGTTCTCTCCTTTTTGGCAAAGTGCTTACTCAAACTGCAGGGTAACAAATCTTTATGCTGCAAGCTTCACTGTCTGGCAAGTTGCTGGAGAATGAAATTTCGGTCTATAAATTAGCAAACTCCAAACCTACATATCTAAAAGCACAACCCAGACCCTCAGGCATTTAAATCCCATAGCCAGTAGGTCAGACCTAATTGTTTCCATCATACCCTTTTTACCTTGAGCACACACAGGACACCGAGAACCCCTTCCCTATAATGGGAATATGTCAATAAAGTCTAGGAAGACCCATGAGATGACTATTTATCCAAAGAGTAAGAACAGGGTGACCACGCTGACACATAGAGGAAGCAGATTGAGGCTAGTAAGCGCATATAAAGGATCCATACGGGTAGATATGTACTACAAGCTGAGCGCGTTTGAACCAAATTCCACCGCTCTCCCAAATCTTGCGCTGTAACAAGAAGATTAATGGCCTCCTGCACGCGTTGGTTACCACATACCACAGCGTGCTGACAATCCATACACATTGCACAAGAGAAAAGGAAATGGCTGGATGTAGAAAACATTCCAAGGGCTTCATATTTGTGGAATTTCTCTTTTGCATTAGGCAATTCCTTTATTTCAGTAATTCACAAAGAGGTTACGCATGCATCTGAAAGGGCAGACTCAGCCAAAACAAAATGCTCAAGTGAGCATCTTTATTTAACATCACAGATACAAAAACATTTCCAACCATGCCAGCATATGCTTCTTATCAAGTAGAAATGTGCCCCAGATTTTGTTTTGCTTCCTGAAAAGTGGGCAACATAGCCACAGAGTGGGGCTGGCCGAGGAAACCATGCAATGTATTGATTCCACATATTTCCTCAACATGGGTTTCCGTGGAAGTCCTATCAGCAGCTCTGTCTGGTTTCCCACAGTGATCCATCACCATGCTGGTCCAGGAGGCCAGAATGATGTAAGCTAAACTGGGACTTTCAGGGAAGCGTAGGAGTATTGACACAAAGCTCTCATCAACTTTCAGATAGTGGCTAACTCTTTCAGACCCTTCCAAAATGCCCAAGATAACCTTCCCATTTTAAGCACGGGCGACCCTTGCCTGCTGACCATCAACTGCTGCCAAAAGAACAACTGCTGCACATGCTAATGCTCCTTCAGAGGGAATCGGTGGCCTCTGGGGAAGCAACCAAACAGAGATGCTAATACTGTTTATAAAGCCTGTGAGCTGCCAAACCAAACCCTTTGAATCCAAATAACCCTAGACTTTGAGTTCAGGAAAAGAATAGAAACCAAAATTTTATTTCCAGATCTAGAGCCTCCCGTGAGTGAGCTGCACCCAAACCAGATCTGACCGTCTGTCCTTTTACTGACAGCAGATCCTGCTAGAGAAGCAGGGCCCCTCCCCCGAGACAAGAGGGAGGTTCCAGAATTTGGGCAAGTCTCTGCTTTTGAGGATTTGATTTTTCAAACTTGTACAGCCACTTAACAGGTCTGTAGGTGGGGATAAAAATTGCCCGTAATGGTGTTTAAGGAAGCGAGAAGAAAACTGTTAAGATAAAGGGCCCTTGTAACTGAGGTGCACAGAAATAAAGCATGCCATGACATCTGCCACTGGCTTCTGCAGGAGAGAGGGTATGAGGCCAGGTGGAACTTTGGTCTGATCCAC
>WUAM01000284.1:856137-875477 GCA_024336885.1 Actenoides hombroni
TCTCCCTTACCCAGAGGTGGGCAGCTCTCCTTACTCACTGGTGGGCAGCTCTCCCTTACCCAGGGGCAGGCAGCTCTCCCTTACCCAGGGTCGGGCAGCTCTCCCTTACCTAGCTGCAGGCAGCTCTCCCTTACCCAGCTGCGGGCAGCTCTCCCTTACCCAGGGGCAGGCAGCTCTCCCTTACCCAGGGTCGGGCAGCTCTCCCTTACCCAAGGGCAGGCAGCTCTCCCTTACCCAGCGGTGGGCAGCTCTCCCTTACCTGGCTGTGGGCAGCTCTCCCTTACCCAGGGGCAGGCAGCTCTCCCTCCCTTACCCACCAGCAGGAACGGCAGCAGAAGCCAATGCTCCTTGCTGCTTGGCCATGTGTCAGGGCACTTCCACCCTCCCTGCAGCGCTCGCTGCGCTCCAGTGCCACAGTTCATCCCTTTGAAGCATGGGCATCTTCCCCTACTGCAGGTGGCTGTTGTCTGACCAGCTGGCCAGTGCCAGTTCCTCCTCCGGGCACTAACGTGGAGCCAGGGCAGAGCCCACGGGTGTATCAAAGAAGGACAATCTGCCTGAGCTCCTGGAGCAGCAGCAGCTGCTGCCTGTCATCCTACCCAGGGACTGGGTCACAGGTTCCCAGCGGGACACTTCAGAAGGTGCAGCCAGCAGCTGGAAGGACTTCAGAGGCACACCCTGAGAGTGGGACAGCCCTTGCAAGGGCTGCACAGGAGACAAGCTTCCAGGGCCTCAAAACCTCTCCCTGGAGCCCTACTAAACAAAGCAATGTAAGCCGAGGGGGCTTTATTCTGCTGCGCGATGCCGGGCTGACAGACAAAACGCACTGGCCACAGTACTCTGCTGGGGCAACAGCCCCCTGCCCACTCTGACGGGACGTCGGCGTCAAAGGTGCACTGCAAGATCCATCGGTTCCCAGCGTGCCCCCTGCACCCGCAGTCGCGGTGGGGCACGTGCGAGGGAACGTGCACAGAGGGGACAGGGCAGGTAACGGGGTCACGTCGGCCCGGGGAAGACACCACCCTGAAGCACGGCAACGAGGAGAGCCCTTGGCAGGAGCGCACGCACCACAGCAGAGCGGCCAGGATGGCAGTTGCCCTTACAGTCGCCTCCCGAGGAACTGCAAGGAGATGCACCCGCAGAGCCGGCACCGGGCTGGCCCAGTGCACGCTGCGGTGAGCACTGGGAACCGGGGGGGGCCCTTCGGCAGAGCCAGCAGCAGCGTGCTCTGAGCGACGCCGTGACCGGCACGCGGGGTGAAGGAGCCACCTCACACCCATCGGCTGCATCTGACTGTGCGGCTACCAAGGCGCGGAGGAATCACACAGAATCACTATGGTTGGAAGGGACCTCCAGGGTCATCAAGTCCCAGCTTTGTCCTAGCATTTCTCTAACCACTACACCATATCCTCAAGCGCCACATCTATTCGTTCTTTAAACACCTCCAGGGATGGTGACTCCACCACCTCCCTGGGCAGCCTGTTCCAGTGCCTAACTACCCTCTCAGTGAAGAATTTCCTCCTCATATCTAATCTAAACCTCCCCTGGCGCAACTTGAGACCAGGAAGAGAAAGCAACAGCCAGAAAGGGCTGCAATATTTTATGTCGTTGATTGTTCTTCCTCATTTTGTTTTGCTTTCATGGCGCATAATGAAGAGCCTATTTCAAGCCAAAAAGAGAATCTCAGCGCTGACCAGAAGAGAGTAAAGACGCCCTGTCACTCTGCCCTCCTTTTAGCACTGATTTCCTGAACCACGTTATGCTCAGCACAGCAAGGTGCCGAGGCCAAGCTGCTTGGTGCAACCAGTAGCTTCTGTTGCACAAGAGCCTACAGCTTCCCTCCAGACTCTCTCTTTCCCAGGGGAGAGGTTGTAGTACTATTTTTCACATCTAAAACAGAGCAGGGCTAACACAATTTTTCTCGAGTGAAATAACACTACGACCCCCACACCAGTGTGCACCAGTGAGCACCAGTACCTCACGTTGCAGCTGCAAATTCCCACCTGCTCCTCCCGAGCTGCAGCGCTGGCAGAGTCTGGGCTTGACTAAAGACCCTGGGCTTTACTAAAGACCCTGCTCTGCTTTGTCTGACTTCTCACTGCTCTAGAGAGGATCACTTAAGCTCTGAAGGCTTCCCCTGGCCCTGGCTAGCCCAGTCCCCGGGAAAGGAGCGGCTGATGTGCAGCTGGCAGAGGAGGCACCAATCTGAGAAACACAGCACGTTGTGGGGCAGACCTCTGCCCGCTCCGCCAAATCAAATGCCACCTTCATATGCACAAACCAAGAGCACGACTGTTAAGAGGGATCTGGGGAAGGAGGCTAACACGCAGCACCCACCCAGCGTTCGCTGAGAAGGCCTTTGTCCGTTGCTGTGATTATTTGTTAAAATTCAAAACAAATCTGTTTTCTTGTTGGTGGCAGCATCTCCATTTCCGTCTCAACGACCCTTAACAGCAAAGGTATTTCACAGGCAAGCATTTCTTTTTTAAAAGGCAGAGCTCATCTTATTTTAGAACCCAGCATCTATGCCAAGACTTCACACTGTGCTGAATGCATTACAACATCTTCCAAAAGTGCAAAATACATTTTAAAAATGGTCAGGCAACACACTGAATAGTTGTGGTTTCTGAAGGCTTGCCAGTTTTAGTTAGAGGGCTGGGTTTTCTTCCCTGTGTAACTTATGGGCACATTGACAGAGATACGTATAAAATGCTCTTGCCATCTACTGTATCAAAGCAAGTCGACTTGCAAATGCTTTTATTCACTGGGTGAGCCACATCCAGAACTACCCCTGTGTTCCCCTTACCTGTAATGCATTGTTATTGCTTTTCAACATGACAGTTCCAAACACCGAGGTCAAGAATACAAGGCTCTGGTCATCTGGGAGAATAGGATGCTGCGACAACCAAGGGAAAAAATACTATTTTTTAATTTATTTTAAAAACCGGATAAGCCAGCCCCCCTCAAAAAGAAGAGTAGGAATCACAATGAGCAAAACCCGGCCTGGGCCAATCCAGAACTATGTGTGGCTCGGTTGTTAGAATTACCTGTGGGGCCTGCTTTGCAGACAGTACTGCAAGCCCCAGGCAGAGCGGATTCAGAATCAGATCCAGATCTCACAAGATCTCACGATCTGAACCTTTCCCAAACCTCAGTGCAATCCCATTTTGAGTTTGAAAATAGGTTGGGGTGATTTTTTTTCCCATTACATTCTGGTTATGGGCACTTCTGGTGAAAAAGAGCAGAGAGAAAAGCCAGCAAACCAGCAGGCAGCCTCTGTGAAAGAGACTGAAATGGGATCAGGGCTCTCCCTAAGGAGCGAAAAAGAGCTGCAGACGAGTCGAGTAAGAGAGAAATCTAGACGAAAGCAGAAGGCAGCTTAAAAGATTTTTAAAAGCCCAGCAGCAAGTACTACTGGAACCCTGATTTCATTAGGCAGATCAAAGATGACAGATCAGAGGGTGTGAAACCAGAGCTGGTTGGTCATTTTCTAACAAAGTTGTTTTTCAAAAGAAAATGTCAATTAGTTGAAACCAAAGCTGTTGGCAGGAATATCCACACTAACTTTGTCTGGAACATTTTCTTGGGCACAAGATGGAATTTCTCATCAGAGAAATCACGCCCAAGAGCAGCCAACAACCCCATCCCCAGGCCAGTGCCCTGGAATAGCATTCAAATCCCTGCACCGACAGTGGGGATATCCCCACGCTAGCAGTGACCCTTGGTGGGCAGTCTACCTGAGTTCACAGAGCGGCCGGGGATGCACCAGCCCAGAAGAGCTTCCTCCCGGTGACCCTGCACCCAGACTAACGATCCCCACGGCTCCGCTGACGTACCTGGCGCACAGCACCGCTGCACACCAACCCTGCCTGCTGTCTCTGCACCCACCTTCCAGCAGGAGCTACCTTGAGTGTGACCCAAAGCACTGGCATTCTCAGAGCTGGACATATGTCCAGAAAAAACCTGTACATCTTGAGATCACTGATGATTTTGTTTAAATTTCATCACTTCATTTCAAGAACACTACTAAAATGTACATTATATTCACATATCTTCTTATCCACACAAAAATTTATTAAAATTCACATTTTAAAAGTTATGAAGCTGAAAAAAAGATTTTCTCGTGACCATACCAAGAAAACCAAGATGAGAATTTACTTCCTTTCCCCATTCAGCATTTTGTTCAAAGCTACACGTTCACGTGGCTGCTTTGTGAACGCTGATTTACTAACACTCTGTTCTCAGCAGAAAGATGTGAGATCTGAGCTCTACAAGTTAGAATGCAGTCGGTGGTCATGCCACAGAGAGATTTTTCCCTTCTCTGCATACTTTTATTTTCTCTGTGTTTTGCAGTTTGCATTTTATCTTTTCTTCCAGTTGTGCAGAGAGCTCTACTAATAAACCTCACATGGTTCCCCTAAGCAGGAGCCAGTTTGTGGCAGAGATGCAATTACACGTTACTGCAGTACCAAAACCACCTCCCAGGTGCCTGCAAACACCTCAGCAAAGACTCAGTGTGTGTACAGAGAGCCAATACCTGCAGATTTCTACCCTTCCTTACTCAAAAATGCCTGGCTCCCATGATTCTTCAACAGGTCATTGAGGATTCAACAAGCTCCTGAGGATTCCCATGCCCCGAGCTGGTCCCAAGTCTTGGAACAACGAGGGCATTGACCACTTTGCTACTTACTGAAAGCAGCGCAGCTACTACTGGTGATAATGGCACTGCTCACTCCTGCAACTTAGCACGCTACTTATTTACAGCAGCATTTACAGCTTGACCGTTAGTCAGCGGTTAAATAATGCCTCGTGATAAAATAAGGTTTAGATCTGCTTCTTGAACAAATACGATCAAACTTACAAGAAGTGAAAGCAGATGGGAAGTTCTATTGCAAAACTGCTGCAGAAACAAAAAAAGGAAAACAAAAAAATCGATGGTGTAATTTCGATGAAAATAAAATTCAGATGGAATGAGAAAATGTGCAAATCATTTGGTGAAAAATACATATCCAAATATGATTTAAGAGACATTTCAGTGCCATGGTTACACATTTAATTTCCAAAACCATGAAACATCCCATTATTGTAATAGTTTTGATTGGCTGTGGTTCTGCCAGCAAAACTACTACGGTATTGTTATAATGATAAATTTTGCTGCAAGAAAGGGCTATTATATAAGAATGACTCAGATATTTATAGACAGTTTTTATTTATTTCTTTTAAGAGCTTATAATGAGAGGCTGGATTGAAAACAAAAAAAGAGAGGAAATTGAGGCCAATCAATATAATGCTCTCATTTAGCCTCAGTTTTTCAAATTTTAAATTGTTTCAGGGCTTCAGAAAAAAAAAAACAAAAACAACAACCCAGAAGGAATCTACAGCTTTTACCAGGTTTTTACAATGTGTGTTTTCACCCCTCTGTTATGACTATTCACTGATTCCTTCCTTTCTTCCTTCCATGACTCCTCTCTCCCATCCCCACTTTTCAGCCACTTGATAGCTTGGAAATGAAAATGTATTTTCCTGTTGTCTTCTTTTTCTTCTTTTCCACTGTTATGCAGATAGGACAACAATTGCCCAGAAACAATCAGTAAATACATCAATATTTAGCTAGCCAGCCACCCATCCATGTACACAGTCAAACAAGACACACGTGTGTGTGCCTGACTCAAAATGAATGGCAAAGGTCAGGAAATACCAAACAATCCCACCATAATAAGCCTCAGAAAGAATATCCAATAAATGTAATACGACATAAGAAGTGCAATAAAAATTTAATGCAGAGACTCATTTTCATTTAAATTTCACAAGTGTTGTGGGAAATACCTTTCATCACGCTCCTGAAACCTGAGAGCAAACCTGACGCTTTCTGCTAGGAAGTTCAAGTGTAAATTTGTAAAATAAATCTTCTGCAGTCCTTTGGGGGTAAACTAGATCAGTAGGCAAAAGCAGCAGAGGTCGAACTGTAGCTGCAAGTGCATTAAGCAGCAAATAAAGGCAGCACACAGGAAGGTGTGCAGTTGCAAGCAGTAGTCTGGTAAAAGTCTATATTCTTTTCTTTTAGAATATGATCCAAAAAGTTCAGAGTTAGGATCCATTAGTGAGGAAATTAATGGATTTGTGACAAGCCCAGAGAACAGGCTTCATTCTGTTGAGCTCTCTGTCATCTGCTTCTGTTGCTTATTTTCCATTCACCAGAACCTGCCTGCCTTTAATATCTGAAGGCAGACTCTGGAACTGGCCCAGTCCACCCCAGTCCCACAGGGGGCTGCATTAATGGCTACACATCCCATCTCTGTAGCGTAGTCACAACCTACTTGGCTGAAGTAGTTACTTCAGCTCCTCACTGAACACCTCACACTACTACTGCAGGCAGAGCTGACTCAACACCCCTCTCGGTGCCACGCTCAGCACGGCAATATTGTGGGACCTCGGAGGATGATGATGTGCTGTGCTGGAGCCTTTGAGAGCGAGTTTGTAAGAGGATGATTCAGAATATGAGTAATTCCAAAAGAGCCTCTAGATTCATTCCCATCTGCCCTACTCCCACACCACACTCAATGTGTTTCTTCCCACTCACTAATAACAGCTCTTGCCTCCCACATGCTATCAACACCTGACTGTCTTTTCTCTCTGTGAAACACTAAGCTTTTATAATGCATTCAAAGCACAATTTTGTCTGACACATTTTTTTTTAGCTAATTCTGTTAAGGCTTTTTTTTTTTTCTCCCCTTTTTTTCCCCCCTTACTAGAGCTGTTTCATTTGTAGGAGCAAATAAGCCTGAATGTCTCCTGCCACATCTGCTATCATCCCATCGTTCCCTATAGGAGGCCAGTGCCTACTGAAGGTTCCACTTCACGTGCAGAATTGCCTTTGCCTGATACGCTGAACCTGGTGAGAAAACCACGAGCAGACAGGCATCTCAATGCTCAGCCCTTCTGTACTTGCTCGATGCACTGAGGCAAGCAAAACACTGGGACCTGAGTCCTGCCTGGGCAATTTTTCCTAATTCCAATCTTGGAAGCAAATCCACAGGTGCCAGGCAGTGCTTCTCTCTGTTAATACCTCCACCTCTTTCCCTCACGCTTAAGTCTTTATAGTCCTTATGGTCCTCTTATGGTCCATCAGACTGGGTTTCAGTGAGGAACCGAGACTGAGAGAACACAGCTAACACTCTCCCTGGCCGTGCTTGATGCAGGACACAGCCCCGCTCCCAGATGTCGAGCACGTTTCCTTTCTCAATCAACATCGTCATGGCGATTGGGACTCCGGGCAAGCCCCGAAGGAATCTATCTAGCCAGAATGCTTTAACGCTGGTTTAGGACCAGAATGAATCAGAAAGTGCTGCCAATATTCAGGTTTTTTACAAACAACAGCAAAATCCATCCAGAAACGCTGCCACACAGGCTCCTCTATTTTTTAAAGTGTTCGTTTTTCCCACCTAGTGATTAAGCTTGGCAAGGAAAAATCAGGGAAGATGAGATAGGTTTGAAAAATTTCTGTGTATGGAATAAAGAGTTTCATAAAGCTCCAGGCTGACTAACGTCGTCATGCTAGAAAAATTGAGAGAGAAATACAGGCCAGCATGAACTCTAACCTTAATTTTACTGCAACTTTATCCACATATTTTACCATGGTTTCCTAAAGAAATGAGGCTCACACAGTCACATAAAGCCAGCTTGTCTGTGTCTGATTATAAATTCCCTCTTCTCCAGTAACTTCTGAAGCCCCTGGCCAATTTTAACCAACTTTGCCAGAAAAGCAGAGGTCTGAGAAATAAACCCCTCCTATTTGTAATGGGCAGATAAGTGTCACTCTCAGAAGAGCCAGGCCTTTCCTCGCACTCCCACTAGGAAGAAGACGTGTCCTGGCAGATCAGGAGCCCCTTTCTGTGCTCTGGTTTGCAGAATCCCGGGAGGTGGTGAACAGACACAGCGTGGGCAGAGTAGCTGCAGTAGGCACTCACATCACCCATTGCACCTTGGCTATCTCCCCTCAGTAAGAAGGAGACCAAAGTGAGGGCTGGGAGGAGGAGAGACATCCCGTCTAGTGAGTCCACCAAAACACTGCCACTGATTTGGGCTAGTTGAGCAAAATGGGCCCTGAGTAATAAACGGAACAATTTCCAAAGCAGGTTAGGGCTGCGGGGAGATGCTCTTGCATCCAGCTTTCCAGAAGCTGCCCTCGTTTGGTTCCACATTATCCTACAGCGCAAACTCAGCAAGTGCACTTTCCGAGCGTGACATCTGTGCTTGCAGGAGTGGGAAGCCAGCGCTCAGCTACACACAGGTGCTCCTGCTGGAAAGCATGTGTCCGGAAAGCTGAGTGTACAAAAAAGAACTGCCCTTTGTGCACTCTTCTGGGAGCTGGGAGCCACATTAACAGCTGCACAATGGGGGGAGAGTAAGCAAGAAGATCAGATAGGTCAATTAGATGCAGAAGTAAGTGGAAAACCTCAGCTCCACATTTTCTGTAGAACCTGGGTTCTGAGAGAGCACAGGAATTGGCCAGTCTCCCTATTTATTTGGAATTACGCACGGTTTCCACAACCAGGATTTACCAGCTCTCCTATAATCAGTGTGCTGCACACTCTCTTAAGAGCCAGTTGTTTCCTGCTTAGTTAACTAGGCTCATTATTTATTAGAAATTCCACGTGTCTGCAACCATATCAGCTGATCTCACCCCTTGCATATAAATCCCTCCAGAGTTTTATCAGGTGTAAGAATGAATAAGCTCTACGCTCGTGTCCACAAGGGAGAAGGAACACAGAGAGGGTCAGCATCTTCCATCCCCACCCTCTAACCACACAACCCACACACTCACACGCCTGTGCTGGACAGCCCAGGGCTCCAGCCACCAGGGACCCCTGATGGTGATGGGGACAGAAGTGTTCCCCATCCTCACCTCATCCTCTCCTGGTAGATAGTTCCCTACTGCCACTGCAGGCTTGACCGAGAACTCTTGTTAAACTAGAGCCTTCCCGGGGGTGGCAGGAGAAGGGAGTATTCTACCTTCTCATCCTGCTGCCCACACAGGGCACCTACCCACGTGATGCAGCATGAAGCCCTACAAAGGCTGCAAAGCACTAACAACCTGCCAGCTAAATAAATTCTACCGGGTTGATCTCCAGACTCTTGTGGAAAGGTCACTTCCCGTACTTGAGTTAGCATTTAGGAAGTGCAAATATTTCCATAGCGTGCTGCGGTCACATCTGTAACTTCTCCCACAAGAGAACTTCTCCACAGCAATGCTCCTTTGAGATGATGTACCTTCCGACTTCTGCTACCATATGAAGGTGAAGTTTCTCCATCCACAGCTTTGCCATCTGAAACACCCCTGTGTTAATCTGGACACAACGCCATGCACTTGGGACACTGGCTAACCTCTTAGTGGGCTGTCACATCTCAGACAAGCTTTCATCCTCACTTTCCCTGAGAGCTATGCAAGCAGGTCAAGACAGCTTTAGGACACCTGGGAGAGAGAGATTGCAGGCTGTGGTTCTGCCTTAGCACTCCTCTCAGGCAGGAGGCCTCCTCGGGCCACGGTGACCACTTATAACCAGGATCTGACTTCAGTCAAAATTATGCAAGTGACTTAAATTTTGCAAAGAAAGCCAAAGAAAATCACCAACGCTCCAGCAGAGTTTCCAGGGCAAAGGCACGACATCGCTGGAGCACAAGAACAGCGAGGAAAGCTCCTTGTCAGCAGCACAGGGATGGGGGACAGCATCCCCCCCGGGGCCAAGGCCTCCACACCTCCAGCATATTCCCCACGAGGAAATGTGCTGTGAACTGCAATTTCACAACGGACACATCCCACCCTTTGTGATCCTTCACCGTTTTGCTGGCTACCTTGTTTCAACGTCACGCCAGCTACACCCCAGCAAGCGGGGCTGGAAGTACCTTTGACCACGGAGAGCTGCTCTTCCCCACATTCACACCAACGCAGGCCCTGAGAGAAGCTGCTGCTGCAAACTGACAGTAGCACCTCCAGAGAGGATTGGGAAGACAGCTCCAGGGAGAGCGGTGTGCAGCTTTTGGCTTTATCCTGCCCAGCCAGCACGGACGGGTAGCTGTTTCCCGAAGAGCCTGGCAGCCTTTGCTGCACACTGCTCTGCCCTTCAAGCAAACAGCCCCCGTGGCTGGAAGAGGAAGACCCCTGGAAACTGCTCGCCACGCTCTCTCACCCTTATGAAACAGTGGAACTTGGAAGCCTCGCACGGTCTCTGTGTTTTCGTAACTGCAGTTGTACAGTTGATGTACAAAATGTCACATTTAGCTCCACTGGGATTTCTTTCTTTTTAAATGATGGAATTTCCTTTGCAAGTCACTCCAGAATAACCAGGCTTCCCTAGCTTAGAAATGGCAATTATTCTTCCAGTTTGTTTCCCCTCCAAGACGGTCTCTCCTCAGATCATCAGAGGACTGTTACTCACTCCTGGACAAAGTTAACTTTTGGGATTCCTACCTGTCCTGGTCCTCTGAGCAAGGCTGAGTCTTCTGTGTTGTGAGAGACAAACCGAGCCCCTGAATGTGTTGCAAGGCAGACAGGTGTTTCTGAAACTGTTTGGTAAACTCTTCCAGCCTGTACATATTCCCCTAAGCAAATATTTATTTAACTTACTAAAGTATTAGAGATAATCACTATCATTTTCTTTAAAGACATAATTTCAATTTCCATTGAAAACCACTTTATTAGTTCACCATTTAAGATCTAATCAGCTGAAGCATCACATCAAATTGCTAGTGTAGATGCAAATGACGTCTTCTAAAACTTGCCGAACACTGCGTTAAAATACAGATACATCAGATAAAGAGTGGAAGCTAGTAGGCTCAAAGTCTTTTTTGGCATGCTTTCTCAGCAAGAAAACTTGTTTTATTCTGAAAACTGAAAAATGACAAGTGTTTACTCTTGGGCACAGTGGGTTTTGTTTTCATTTTTCACACTTTCTGCATGTATGAAAGAGATCTGTTACATACTATTTCCAAACATAAACAATACCTCTTCCACAAACATCAGTATCACTGCACAAGGAAATTGGCTTCTCCCTCTGCGCTGTATTCACACAAGTTGTACAAACCTAGCAGGAAATCTACTTCAGTACCTGAGTGGCTCTTCCAGCATTTCCTAGGACACCAACACAAAGTCTGACAGATTCAAAGAATAGAAACCAAACTGGGGAGCAAGCGAAGGCATCTGTTTCCCATCACCAGGCTGAGAAAAGGCCAGTGACAGCACCCAGTGTTCACTGGACTATTCACAGATCCGTTCTGTTAGAGGGGAGAAAAGGGAATCAGGGAAAGAAGCATTTTCCAGGGGAGTTTGAAGTCATGCTGAAGCCAGGGATACGTGGTAGCAAGAAAAGGCTCCAAAACTACAAGAGGAGCTGCTGCTAATTATACTAACAAGGAGTTAATTTAAAATGTGAGAACAGCAGACACGTTATTTATCCAAGATCTTTTAACTCGGTACCATAAGGAATAGGAACACGGAGTACTCTGTCAGGAGATGTATTAGGTCCAGCAAGAAATTTGTTCCTATTTTGCATCTAAAACCTCAAACAGGAGGATTGCTCTCTTTGGCATCTAGTAAAGTCATGAATACAATAAAGTTCGGAACTTCACTGAAAAATCAATTTCCAGAATCACAATAAGAAAATCTATGATGTGGTTTAAAAAAGAGGTAAACCCCTTTGCTGCAAGCTTGGGATAAATAGCACGGGATCAAGCAGGGTCTACTGAGATTGCCAAAGTAACAACGAAATAGTTCGATTCTCCTCTAACCCTCATCTCTCTCAAACAGCACGTGAGGCATCTTTTAACATTTGCCATGGATATAAAGCAGGGATTGCAAACAACAACAAAACCTGGCCTTGTAGTAAATCTTCTTAGGAAATACTGGCCCTTTTTCCAGAAAAGCATCATGGTAGTTTAGTCTCTTCTTCTAATGTTCTGTGTTCCAAAGCTAAAACAAGAAACAGAAGCGCTGAACTGTCCATGAGGACTAGGTGCTTAAAAAACCAATAATTATTATAAGATTCAATATTTGGTTGAAAATCCAGCTTTAAGAGAAAGTGCTTAATCCACATCATAACAATCCTGAAGCGCTCAGTTCCACTCACAGCTACAGTTGCAGGAGCAATTGAACCAATTACACCAGTAACACCGCCTCCACCCCCAATAAGCTCATTCCGAACTGTTGGAATAGCTGCCTATAAACCAGGATGAAATCCCCCCCAGCAGAAGCAGATGGAACTTTACTGCAGTGGTGGCAAGCGCACCCGACACAGCAGTTACAGACCCGGTTGCCTCGGGGACTGCACATCTGCTCGCCCAAGCCCTGCCGCGCGCGTCTGAATGGGCTGCACAGATACAAGGGAACCAGATCATTTCCTTTCAGTCAGGCCGTTCTTTCCCGGCCTAATCTGGGCTCCTTTCTCTCAAATGTGCCAAATTTAGGCATTTCCTAATAACTACGCAAGCCTTTTGGTAAGAAGTGTGTTCTGTAAACCCTCCCACCTCAGTGTTTGAGACCGTTGTGTTCTGCAAACCCCCCACCTCAGTGTTTGAGACCATACACTCCTGAGGCCCCAATCCTCCAAAGGACTCCAAGCTGTATGCTTCAAGAATTCGACTGCTTCTTATGGAACCCTTAAAAATGTCTTAGTTGTTCAAAATACCTTTCCTCGTATTTCAGTTTCTTTACCATGCTACTGCTGTCTCTGCATTCCAGTTGAAAACTGCTCTCTATATTCCTTTTCCAGTGGTGTGGAACCTAAAACAATTAGCAGTTTCTGCTTGTCTCTGAGCTGCCTCATTTTTTTTCTCCCCTGCCAGTTGCTGGTTATGAAGTAGATACCTGTCCAATGCTCAAATCAGTTACTCAAAAATAAATTAAGTGCTATTTTTTAACGGGCATTCATTTGAGGAAAAAAAATTCATTGCATTCTAATATGTTTCATTTGATGCAAAGCAAGAGTGTTTTAATAAATAATTCATATTAATAGAACACAAAATGTATTGGCCTAATACTTTTAGAAACACGAATACAATGAGATAGGATGTATGTGCACGTACACGTACTCAGTTGTATTGTATTTTCAGATTCCCATTATTACAATATTCCTTATCATCTCTGATCTGTGAAAGCTCCTGCCTGCACCACGATAGAAGAGAGATTTCTTGCTAATGTATCTGTCGGTAAAGTAGATAAGAGAAAGCAGAACGAGAGCCTACCCTATACTCCTCACTTGGTAATTTGGTCAGTTATGCAAATAATGTAAAGACTGATGAAAAAACTATCATCTGCTCTTCTGTTTCTCTTTAATTTACCCTGAAAAATGTTGGATCCATGGGGACAGAACTGCCGGAGGGAGTCTGTGTGGGATACATATATATCCAAGGAAAACCTGCAAGTTTTCAACATGGCTCCAGTTCCAAAGCATGGTCCAAAAGAGGAGGGTGAAATACAGGCGGGCCACAAACACTCCCAGTACAACCAAGCCTCCTTGCGACCTGCTAAACACATAAGTATTTTACAACATCTCAAAATCATAGTGATAAATTCATTATTTACGGAAGTACAAGCCAGTCCCTGGGCACTGCTTGGGTTCTGATATTGGGCAACAAGATAAGTAAGGTCCACAGGCAGAACAGGCATGCAGAGGGGAGCACCAGTCAACACGGGCCTGGAAACAGGCTCTGCAAGGCAGCCACGGCACTGTGAAATCCTCGTGATGTCGCTGAGCCGTGAAGCACACGCACTCTCCTTCCCACCCCCAAAGCGTAAACTGCATCCCTAGACTCATTCCTCATATCCGTTGGGCCAATGACCTCACTGAGGAGAGCGTGAAGTCCCTGTTGAAAATGCAGATTTGCTACAGAAGTTCTATAAAAAGCAAATAAAATAAATAAATAAGCAAACAAATGAATAAATAATAATAAAAAGAAAAGCTGTAAAAGCCAAATGTTTCTTTCATCTATTCCTGTCTTCCTTATTATATCAGTGTTGGATGTAGAAGAGTGAGTAAATCTCATTTTATATCTGTGACACAATTCCCAGCTGTGGTTTCCTCAAGTCCTTCCAAAGCAGCTTTTTGGCAACTTAAAATGATTTGGCATCATCGTAGTCACAGAAAATATATTTTATTCCTGAAAGGATTATTCAAAGTTTAACTGGCTGTAAGACCTGAGACTCTCAGAAACTGAGCCCTGTGAGAGCTGATTCTTTCCTGCCTGATGCTCACCCCTCGCACGCACGACGGAAACCTCCTGCAGCATCCTCAGTTGGGAAACTGTCAGCTTTTTATCTTTTCTTCCACCTTAAGAAGCAATCACCTCAGAGAGAGAGAGAACTGGAAGCCAACAGCTTGCCCCAATCACAGGACGGGATGTCGGAGCAGGTACTGGGTGTCTGCGGCGGCTGAGGAGCGCAGGCTTTGTGCTGCCAAAACCAAGGGCACAGCAATAGCTCTTGTGGCAGTTTTCACACCTCGGCCACTTGCTCATGGGAACCGTACAGAAACTCCATTTTTCACTCTCACTGAGGCTCAACAGCCATAATTCAGCTCCGAGCCTGGGTCCTCCGGCGTTGATCCCAAACCACCGTTATGGGGTGAAATCCAGAAAAATCCTCAAACAGCTTTTCCATTGAGACTGTGACACAAAAGTGTTTCCATTTCAGTATCTCCTAAATAAGTACCATTTATTTTTACAGTGCGCCTCCAGCATTTCCCACACATTTACCAGCTGAAGAGAGAAATCCTCAACCCCATCCTGAATTTATCATCACAACACCTGCTCTCTGTCACTGAGGACCCCAAACAAACCATCGTCAATGGACCTCCAACCACTCTGCAATTTTGTGTTGCTTTTCAGCATGCCAGGCATATCCCAAACAGTCTAACCCACAGCCAGATGGTCAATACACAGGGAAAGACACCCACAGGCTTTCAAAACAAACAAACAAACAGACAAACAGACAAACAAACAAACAAGTCGGAGTCACCAGTATTTAGTGCTTGGTTGCATTGCAGTATTTAAGCCAGGACCTTACAAGGAAAAGGTCTGAGAACACATTCACAACATGGGAACCCATTCCAAACCCGGAGTTTATTTCTGCCAACAGGTTGAGTGGGGGGCAAAGAGGGGGAATAAATCTAAAAAGCACTTCCTCTCCCCCCTGCTCCACAAATGCATTATTCATAAAAGCCGGGGATTTTTTTTATTACCTGGGGATTTCATTTTTATTCTGTTCAAAGGATTGTTTCAGTGAGCACTCACTCCCCTGCAGGCAAATATGCAGGTTGTTTTTTTTTTTTTTACACTGCAGTATAAATTACAGTGAATATCTAAATAGTACCAGCAAAACCTCAACAAAATCAAATAGCCAAAAACATTAGGGACAAATTGCCCTTGCACAATTTATTCCATTCTTTGGTGGAACTCCACAGAGAAACAGGGGCCCCTGGTATACTGGATCCAAATTGATTTATTGTTACTATCAGTTCAGGGGAAGTCCATGAACTACTCCTTTGCATGTTATACCTACATTAAACCAAAACCCTAACAGGCTACACAAATGGCTATTTGTCCTTAACTCCTGAACAGAAAGACTTCTACAAAGAGCTGAGGGCCAGTAAGATATATGCAGTTATTCTCATAAATCTGATTAGTGAAGACACGGAATAAAGACAGTTTAAAACAGGAAAAGGGAGAGAGAGAGAGAAATGCCTTTTTTCACTCTCAGCAGAACATATTTCTGATGCTACCTCTCCCTGCTGTAATCCCATTTCCAGTCTGAATCACAAATACTCCGGTAATCTATCTTGTTCTGAACAGCCAAAATATTTGTTTTTATTTGACCTCCTACTAGGTGCATTCATGGGAAAACAAATGGATTCTACTTGGGGCATGTCCATTTGTGCCTGTATCCCAGAAACCTGAAACCGGGCCAGCATTCTTCTGATTGAATAAAGCTGAGTTGTCTGGGTTAAATCTGTTGTCAATATGCTTCGCTTATACAGTGAAATAGTTTCTTGTTAAGCAAGACAGAGATTTACTGTAGGCAGGATACAGACTTCAAATGCATCAGCATGGGGGGGAGGATAGAAACGTATCAATTCTTCACGAAACACCGGATAAAGGTACTGTAAACCTTAGCGGGGAGCACTTTTTCTATGAATAATCATGGTCTTGAGTCAACAGACTGCCTACTTAAGTTATCTCTCGCATCAGAATCCAATTATAGCAAAGCCTACAGAAAACAGGTTTGGCACACTTTAATATTTTGGTATTGATCTAATTTAGCTCTGGTTTCAATTACAACAGGGAGCATTTTATCAAGAGATAGGCTTTGTTTGTTGGACTTTAAATTGCTTTTTTTTTCCTTGCTGTCTGTGATCTCACTAGCTGGGTATTTCTGCCACGCTTATTGCTGCCGTTTCAGAGGTTTCACCCATTTCACTATGAACTTCTTTACAGGAAAGAAATCAAATCCAGCTTCTCTAAGTAAAAAGGAGTGAACTCAATACATTCAAAAACTGGGCTGGGGTTTCTGTAGCAACCAGTCCACAGTGATGCAACCAAACTTGACATCAAAGAACAAATGTATCAAGTCATCCTGACAACTGAAATACTCACTGTAAGAAGAATGCATACATATATCTGGAACAAAGACGGATTATCCTAAGGAAAATGAGCATTTTATTTCAGTAATATATACACACCGTATCATCCTACTTGAGGCATCTTTTCTCCCATCGACGTGCATAACTGCCACAAAAATTAGCTCAAGTTATTCACAGCAACTGAGAGGAGAATAGACATCTTTATTTAGTTTTCAGATGTACAGAAGAATTATCTCATTTTCCACTTAATGACATACAGAAGATATATGGAAGCAATTTTCTTTCTTCCTGCTGAATTTGACTTTAAACTCTGCAGCTTTACTTCTTACATTCATTGAAGGGAATGTTATCTCGACAACCCGAAATAGTTACAGATATTTATAAACTCTATCTAAGAAATTACCCCTGGTTAACAATATGCACCTTTCAGCCACACAACCTGAAAAGCCTGACAAGAGGGAAATTTTGCTGCACTGTGCTCTCCCAAAATACAAATCGCATATGTCTATAATCTGGAATGTTTGCTGAATTAAAGGGGGATTATGAAATCATAGCAGCGATTAGAATCGTGCACTGCTGAAGGCAGATAGCTGGAGTGTTGAAATTTCTAAAAAGGAAGCTGTCAAATTGTAGGAAGCAATTTGCACTGATCCATAGCTTTGTGAATACAATCGCAAACCTAGTGCTCTGCTAAGCTCCAAGAAGTGATAAAATTTGAATTCAGGGTTTGGAACTCCCAAATGAAGTCCATTCCATGGGCTGCCACAACTTGCAGGAAAACATTAAGACTTCCCAGAGATAAAGGAACGTTACAAACTCACCGTAACTGAAACGCAGTCTCGAGTGTTCCTTCATATATGGTAAGGTGTGACACTCGGGGCAGACTGCTTTTTAAATGGCCCTGTTGGTACTGCTAGAGGTGAACTAGAACTGCTCTGCCCCAAAGAAAAACACTCAGGGCCTCCCTCCCCAGGCTGAACAGCAACAACTGTGCTGGTTTTTGGCTTAAGGTACCATATACCTGCCACTTGCCTCTGATGTGGCAGAAGAAAAACACACCTGAAAACTGCAGCCTGTGCTCTTGAGGCTATTCATTGATGACTTTTCCAGGTAAATTTCCATGCCAGTCCCCTGCCAGAATAGCCTTGAAAGACAAAACAGTATCATTCAATTGCCAGCATTAAAGAGAAAAGCAACCAGTACAGCTTTTGCAGACACTGAGAAGAACCCAAAGGTCTCGTGTTAAAAGGATCAGCTGAATTTGGAGTGTACTGACTCTTCTGGTGAAGTTTGTTTGCTTCAAAAGGCAGGGGGCTAGACAAAGCCCAAAAGACCAGGAAAAAGCCCTCAAGCTAAGGTCACTGTAATATAAGTGCTCTGTAGAGCTGGGGCACCAGAAAGTTTAGCTGAACAAACTTCATACAGGTGATCACAGAGCCCTTTAGTCCTCTGCCCGTCTCAATTCCCGCCTACCACAGACTACGCCCTCCTGCCTTAGCTTAACTGGCTGCAGCTGGGGCTACTGCCACCTTAGCTGGAAGAGGCGGGGGAGACAATCCCCTCCCTCCATCCCATCATCTAAATCACGGGTGGCTGATGTGCAAGAAGGAGAACTCATGTGTCCAGCTAAAGAATCAGAAGGCAAAACCACCAGAGGACATGCCTGGGCTCTACTACAGTAGTTGAAACTATCATGCTCCCAGTTGGCTTGTCTTTAAAAAAGCAGCAGAATGGGATCCATCTCCTGAGCCCCCCAGAGCATTCGTGTTAACTGCCAGTGTTCCCAAGAGACAGAAAAGACACGCTGTGGCCCGGTTCAGTTCCCGGACCACCAGTTGGCCATCCCAGATGTGAAACATCAGACTCTTAGATCCTGCCATCCACCCAGGGTTTACTGACCTCACTTTCCAGTAACTCCAGCACAAAGCCACAAGGCGCTTTCCGCACGTGGAGATTTCTCCTGTCACAGACATGCCAAGGTCTACCCTTCAGCAGTGAGCCTGGGCCATTAAGGAGCATTGCTATGACCTTGATAGGGTCATCCCAATTCACATAAGGATGTCGAGCTGCTCTCACTAGACCAGTGGTGTTTTAACACTTCAGCGAGCACCAGGTACAGAGAGGCAGGATCCTGCAGTGCCCGCCTGGCTCCATTACAATTGGTGTGGTTGTATGTGCACGAGGAGGGAGAGACTCGCCAAGCTTCCCTCGTGTTCACGTTCACTGCTGCTGTGCCCTAGGTAATGCAAACGGCATGTAATTGGAGCATTTCTGTCCTTATTAGTTTATGTTCCATATGATTTCCTTTGCATAGCTGACATCTTGGGTAGCCTGAGGCCTGCTTCATGCGCAGGCTTTATACCCATATAAGTAACAGCGTGAGGTGAGCGGCTTTTGTATCTTCAAGCAATTCATGCAGCGCTGTGCCTCAGACGGAGCCGACTCATAGCCCTGCGCCATGTCCCTCCTCCCACCGAGGAAAACCACCACGCCATCGTCACCTTCACGGGGCTGCATGGCCCCTGCGATCCAGGCACTTGAAAAAGCCACAGCTCCGGCACCGATAAATCTTTTCAAACTGCCCGTAACCCCTGTGCCAACACACGGCTGCAATGTTTCCTTTTGTTCAGGGGGAAAAATATCCCATCGTGCCGTGAGGGGCGGGGGGGGGGGGGTGACAAAGCTTCCAAATGGGGGGTCCCTCCGGGGGGG
>WUAM01000284.1:892931-903075 GCA_024336885.1 Actenoides hombroni
TGCCCTGGGTGACCCTGCTCTGGCAGGGGGGTTGGACTCAATGATCTCCAGAGGTCCCTTCCAACCCCCACCATTCTAGGATTCTATGATACTGACTGTAGCTCTGGTCAGAGCCCGCGTGAGGAGGAGAGCTGTGCTGGCTTCACACACAGGCAACTACAAGTAAACAACTATCTGCAATACCACAGCAGACAGAAACAGATGAGCTGAGACTTCCTACCGTGCTCAGAAACCCCTCTCTGAGGGAACCAAAGCCAAGCTCAGGCAGCTCCAAAGCCCCATGCTCTAGATTCCTGGCACCACCTCATGTGACCAGGGTGCCCAGGCCCTGCTGCTTTGGACAGGGCAGGACAGAGGGGGAACATCTTCCCACCTTGCAGAACAGGGCTGGACATGCTCTGCAACACCCGCCAAAGCAGCGACTTGCTCTTCGGCTTCACGGTGATCAAAGTACCTCCTTCTTGGTTTCCTCCACTCTTCCCATTGTCTTCCTGTTTTGCTTGGTGTTTTTTATTAGGTCAGTTTTAGTGCCCAGCTAGAACACTAGCAGAGGGGAGAAGGTGGAGGTTTTTCTAGTGGTTAGACTGGAGCAAGCTGTGTAGGACAGCCCCCTACAGCTCTGCGTTACCGCGCTGCCTTCCTCTCGGGAATCGACTCGCGGCTCGGGGTATGTGCTGGACGTAGAACTGGTTCTCCTCCCTTCTTCTGTTCCTGCAACTCCATTCGATTTCCACTGGGTGTTTGAAAATAACATGAAATGTGTGTAGACATACACACGCACCAGAGCTCTTAAGAGAGTTGTGCTCCTGGGAGGAAGCGAGCGCTGATTCCTTTAAACTCAGAGTGACTCCTGACTTACCAAGGAGTTCACGTGTCTGAGAAGCAGCAGTGGAAATTTGTCTTTCAGTGTTTCCTGTTATCACTCATCAAGGTTCCGGAGTAGGCTCACATCTCTGCAAGGGTCCCCAAGGAGCTTTACTGCAAAGCCTTGTTCCCATTAGCAAACCAGTGAGCTTGCCTGCGAGACTGCCGTACGGGGATATGGAGAGCCGGAGCGCGCTCCTCGAGCCGAGCCACCCGGCTCCGAGCCCAGCGCTCAGCTCCGTGCGGCATCACCGGGGGTAAAAGCCCTGCTGTCTCAGCCGCCCCTTCACTCGTCCCCCCGCACAGTGAGCCTGGCGAGCGTTCGTGTTTCAAACCAAATGCATGAGGGCAGAAAAGGGAGCTGGCAAAGGGGAGACGGGGCAGTTTGGGTGATGGTCTGATCTACCCAAGGGGAGAGGAGCTCAGGTCACACACACACCTGTAAATGTGCTGTTAATGCCCAAGAAAAAAAGGCTCCTGCCATAAATCACCTTGTCTGGGGGGAAGTCTTGTGGAGTGACATCATCATTCTCTATATTTGAGAGATAAACTATCCTGGTTCTTCAGCCTTCCTCAAACTTTATCACAGACACAAAGAAAAGGGAAAGATAACAAAAAGAAATCTGTCTGAGAAGACACTTACTTTTATCTGCCTGGACCTGTGGGACACGGTTCATGCAGTTTCTCCTCACACCCTTCCCCTCGCTGGAGCCATCACGCTCAGGCACTCGGCGACAGAAAATGGGCAACTCCCACGATGCAGAAAGAGCTGCATACAGTGTTGGGGCTGAGCCACAAACCCACACCCAGGTCGAGTTTGGTTTGGTTTTACGTTCAAGGTCAGAACGGCTTCAAGGGAGCACCTGGAAATGGAGCACAGATACTTGACTTGAACCAACTAGGACTGAAAGAAATGTATTCAAAATATATCTGGATACGGCTTGGTTTATAAACTCCCGGGATGGAAATGTCATTTGTTCTTTGCATTGAGAACAAAAGGGCAGGACCAGGGGACAAGGACGTTTATATTCCATAGGTGATGGGACACAGAAGCAATTGGAACAGTCAGCTTCCTCTTTACTTACTTCTGCTACTGTCTTTAAGTGTCAGGGTTTCAGAGGAGGCCAGATCCTTGTCCTGTCATCCCAAACATCTGAGGCTCATGGGTGAGAACTCTGCATTTTGTCCAGGGCAGCAGAGCAGTTTCCAAGGCCGAACACCAAGCGCTCCCTGGGGCAACTGCTGGTCCCCACTTCTGCTGGCACCTGCCAGAAACTCCTGCCAACAAAACCTCTCAAACAGCGACCGCCACATGCGAGCCCGTGATGAACGGCACCGAGACACTGAGAGCCTCTCTCCTAACCAGCAAAAGGCTGTTGTCGAGTGATTTCATTTCCCTGCTAAATCGCATAGTAAGAAATAAATTGCACGTAAAGACCACGTGCCTGGGACCGAGAGGAAGCCTCTCGTCGAAAGCTCTCATTTGCCCTTTATCACACTGGTTTGCTTCATAGTCTATAAATAGCTCGCCTGCACTGCTTTTCCTTTTGGCCTCGTAACCACGAACTGGTTCCTCGCTGGCTTTGTGGAGCCTGAAGAAAATCTCCGGAGAATGCTGTAAGCGTATTTGATAGCAGCTCACAAGTGGATTAATTTCAAAACAGGGCTCGGGTGGCACATTTTAACATATGTAATAATCGGAGCTGTTTGCAATAGATTCATCTCCTTCTGCAGTGGAAAGCAGGAATCGCAGTAGCTTGCTTTCTGCAATCTGATTTTAGTTACAGTTAGGCTGCAATTTATTTTTAGTAACAAACTGTTTCCCCGAGACAGATTCGGCTGCTCATTAGCATTGGGAGTCTTCTCTCAGAAAAAAAAGGTATTGTGAAATCTCCCTTCAGCGCTGACTAGACCCATCCATTAAAACACAAACTCAGTTCTGCAAAGACAGAGAAGGTTTCACTATCCATCTTGTCATTGAGGGAAGATAAAGACATTGGCAATAAATTGTCCATTTTCCCTAATTTTTCTTTCTTTTCTTAGTGCCAGCACTCAGCTTCCTTTTAAAAAGACAGGAAAATCTGTTAATCTGATACGTGTATTAAGAGCTTAAGGAAAAGCAGTGTAATTGAAAAATGGTTTGAATGAAAAGCAGTAAAACAGCAGTCGTGTTGAATTTGTGATTTTATCCCGCTTCACTACCTCATCAAAACAGAGGCTGGGGGAATCCTCCGCAGCGACTCCTCTAGATGGGTTAATAGGCAGATTGGCATCCAAATCATCGCCTTTACCAGCTGATCGCTCCAGAGGGAGTTTAATCTGCTTTGCTTCCCTTCTCCCCACCGGTGCCAGCCCCTGCTGCTGCAGTACCAGCCTGGTTTTACATGCTAATCAGTATTTTCCAGGCTGGGTTTTCTGCGACACCCCCTCAGGTCACCTCCAGGCACCCAGATGCCTAACGCTCTGGTTTCCAGCATCGGAAGTGCCAGCCAAGGGCTCCCCAGCCTCCCTCCAGCAGGAGCAGGGCTTGGAGCCGGCCAAGCCCACGGCACAGAGGAGCTGGGAACTCCACTCCCCAGACATACTTGGCTGGGCTTATTCGCTCTTAAATGTGACCCACAGCAAGCAGAAGAGATGGGCTTCAGCTCACGCCCTATGGGTGATGTAAAATACTCCCCTACAGCAGCCTAATAAAGATCAGCAGATGGTGATCCTGACACAGAGCAACGTCTCCAGTCCCAGTCCCGCTAAACCCAGCTCCTTATTGTGCCCCAGATCCTGGGGTAAAAGGCAAACTGGCTTCTGCAAAAGATTTGCTTGACTGAACAGGAAGCCTACGAGCTGCTGAGAGGAGCCCATTGCAAAGTGGCCCAGTATCACGGTTCAGATGCGTCATTTGGCAGATTTGGTGCTCTGTGGGTTTGGGGGTTTCTTCATTCTTTAGCTGCTATTGATGAGGTGTCACGTTAGAGATTTTGCTCACTGAAATTGTTTTCAAGGTAGTCAACCTATTGGGGTGGATTCCAACCAACGCCCGCCTGAAGCTGCAAGCACTGAAACGTCCTGACAGTTCAAGTGTTACCCAGGAGTTGTAAAATTCAAAGGAAGTTACTCCTAACTTCTTATAATTCCCAAAGGAATGAATGAATTTCCATACGTTTTTCCAGAAAGATAAACTTTTTCCCTAAGAAAAAGGGGATTTTTGGTTATGTTCAACCACTATTTTCACGCCCAACAACAAGAAATATGGCCCACTTTACTTTCAAGTATGAGAACAATCTTAATTGTCCTGCTGTTACAAAAATACCTACCAGGGCCACAGGTATGAGAATTGCTCAGAGCACTCAGCAGAGCCTTTTCACACGCCAGTGCAACAGCTCCTCCAGTTCACGGGCATTTAGACACAGAGCTTTCCCATGGTGGATTTTGGAAATGATGTCAGCTGGAGAAACATCATTTCCTGATGTAAGGGGTGCAGCCATCAAGAGATTTTTTTTTCACTGAAATCACAGTAGCTGATTCAAAAGTTCTTAACCCTCCTCCCCCCCTTCTTGTAACTACCCTCGACCCTTTGACCCTAACAGATTTCACAGCTCATTGCCAGAGCCAAAGCACTGGCTGGAGGGACAGGTCTGCAAGTGATGGATTTCAAAGGAAAACAGAGACCATTTTCGACCAAACATTAGTGTGCTTGCAGGCAATGGCATCCTTCTGCTGTGGATTTACCTTCTTTCGGTTGCCTTTGTCTCCAGGGGGATGGTATTTCAGCAGGAATCCGGGTGCTTGGCTTTCCAGTGATGGTATCTGTAGGAGAACCACAAACAGCCCCGCATTCTTCGCATATTTGGTGGCTGCATCAGCCCAGCTTGGAACAAAAGCTCTTGTTTTGGACACATGGCTGCAGACTGCTGCCTGATCCAAACTGTCTGCTTCCTTCTGAGCTTCTAAACAGAAACGACAGCTTATTTGGGAGTTTTCAACAGATCTAGCCTCGGAAAACTTACCTGGCGTTGCCCTAAATAGCAGCTACGTTTTGCATCTGGATTTGTGGGTTGCTTAAATTTACATCACAAATTCTGGCAACTTAGCATCCAGAAGACAGACAATTTAAACAAAATCCTCCCACAGATAGAGCTTATACTTGCCACAAAATCCAACTCTGTGCAAGTCTCAGTGTTATCTGAAGAACCCTCCAAATGCTAATGAGGCATCCACACAGACAACAACTGCACAGCGCAGTTCCATTCCAACATTTGGATATTCACCCTGACCCACCCGCCCGCCTCCAGTACCTCAGGTGAAGAACCAGCTCCTCTTTCACCCCAGACCCAAGCTGCCACGGTGGACAACAGGTTACCTGCCCCATACTCCTCCTCACAGACAAGCAGGAACGCTTTAGATGCACTCCTGGCTACTTTCCCTACTTGCTAGGTGGACAATTTTGGTAGGAACAGGGAGTAACAACTCTATTTTGAAAAATAAGTGAACAGATTTAATCCCCACGTACCTCACACGTCAAGGCGAAGCGTTCCTCCTTAGGAGAAAAAAGGTTGCTGAAAAAGAAATCAGATAAGGGCACTGAGAGGACATCCAGCCCCCCCAGGACATAAACATGGGAAGGACTAGCTCCATGTCCTTTCCAAGAGGTATTTCTCTGGCCTGCTCTTTAAGATCCCCGCAGATTTCCTAACCACCCAAGTGCATCACTATCCCTGACTTGGAGAGTCGGTTGGGTTGATTCCCACCCCCTACACCACCTTTTTTTTTTATAATGCCTTCTTGGAATCTTCTCTGCTACAATTTAGTTCTATTAATTCCTGTTCCATCCACCACAGAGCTTTCGCTCTCTGCAAACAACACACCGCTCTGCTTTGCAGCAGCCTTTTGTGTATTTGAAGAGTCCCGGAATGTTTCCTCTGGTCTTTTATTCTCTACAGGACCCACATCGTTTCAGTCTGCTTTCTAGGTTTGTTTCCTAGTCGCTTGATCATTCACACTTTGGAGCCTCTCCAACCAGTCCACATCATTCTTGGATCTACCATTCATCTTGGGATGTCCTCTTGGGGCATTATTACCACATATGAAACCACGTTTTTCCAGCCAGGTTTTCAAATGACATCTATTAAGCTGAGGGTTTTGTCTTCAGCGCGCAGTTAACTTGAGTTATTTGCACTCGAGTGAACATCTCCCCAGTTAGCCTCGCGTCACAGAGCCACAGGGACAGAGAGGTGGAAGGAATCACAGGAAATCATCTAGTCCATAGCCCACCTCGGAGGCACAATCGAGTGCCAGAGATCTACTCTGCTTTTAAGACTCGAGCAGCAAACTGGTGGTGACCTCCCTGGGCAGGCTTCAGAGCGGAGACTCCAAGTCCCGATGTGCCAGTTCCTCCCAGGCTGCCTCGGGCAGCGGTGTGCCCACCTCACCGTGTCTTCACCGCAGATAAAACCAGCCTCACTTGCTTCCAGGAGCACCATGTGGGACCGTGTCCTAGCTTGCCTGTGAGAAAAGGTTCCAGCAAAGCTCCTAGAGCAGCAGCGTCAGTGCCCAGCGCACTGTGACTGTTATTGATCATATTGGAAAGGAAAAGAAAGATTTTTAGTGTAAGCTACTGATTTATGCCGTGATCCATTTTCAATACCGAGTAAGCACGAGCTTTCTCTAAATTCTCCACAGCTCCCTTCCCCTCAGCACTTTCACTTGAGCGTTTGCTTAACTTCAGCACTTGCACTTTCAGACACTGACATCGCGTTTGCTTTCTTGATGTCATCAGGAGACTCCCCGTTTCTTACAGAGGATGGCAGGCTGCTCAGCATCTGCACATTCTTCACATTGTAGGATATGGTATCGCGTTCTGTTGACTTGTATAACCTCTCTTTATCTGTCGGGTACACCTGACCTGCTCCTTTTCAGTCCTATTTTTAAGAAAATGAGCTGTTTTAAGCATCTGCTCATAATTCACCTGTTCTGCGGTGGCTGAAAGCAGAAAGACATCAAACTGATGATCTACTATTTGCCCATGTTCACATCAAGTAATAAACTTCTACTTTCCTCTGCCTTGATTACTCAAATATTTCCTTGCTGTTCTTTCTCCCTTGGTAGCTGCAATTCAGTTTTTAGCTTAAGCTTTCTGATTTCCCCCTGCACACTCAGGAAATCTGCCATACCAGTCCCCAGTGAGCAGAGATGCACCTTTCCCGTGCTCTTCCCTCCCCCCCCCCCCCGAGCACAGTAAGCCACGCTCACCCCTCACCTCCCGCCCTCTCGCTGTGGCTGAAGTTATGACTCAAAAGTGCCGTGCAGTCAGGACAAGCCCAGGCTGCCCCTCACGTTTGTGCTCTAATCCAAACAAAAAACGGTAAGAAAGTTTGATTGTCTCTTTGAAGATTCGGTTGCTCCTTCTCTGCTGCGACCCGGGACCCTCTGTCTCAGAGGGTGCACAGGGATGGATGCCCTGAGCCCACAGAGCACCTTCAGTTCACCTGCTCAGGACACAAAAGGCTTCAGGCAAACCCAACAAAACAGGACCGAGCACAGTAACGTGGACAGAGGGGTCCCCTCCAGCTGTGCCACGAATGGGGAACGCTGAGAAAGCAATGTGAATAGGAACAAGCTGCAAGAAACCTTCTGCAACCCTAAATTAACCATCTGAGAGCTCAGCAGGCGCTGGCTGGGAGCTCCGCACGTCACCGAGCTCCTGCAGCCGCACAACCCTGAGAGCTGCAGTGGAAAAGAAAACAAAATCCTCCAATCCTTAGGGAAAAGTCACAGTTTATCTCTAGAAAGCATGAAGCCGCAAATCTGACAAGATGCCAAAGTTGACAGTTAACTGCCACATACTACTCAAGTCTTTCTTCTCACCCCCCCCTTTTTCTTCAACTCTTTCCTCCCGTTCCCAGGCCAGGCTCAAGTTTGGAAGTCAGTGAATGAATTCCACAAGTACTACAGTTTGTACTTTCACAAACAGCTTAAAAGCAGAGCTATCAGATTTCACAGCTCTGCCAGGAGGCTGGCACCACTTCAAAGCGCTTCGGAAATATCTCTTACTTTATTCTGCAGAGACAGTGGCCTCTCCCTGCCAGGGCTGAGCCAGCCCTTCCCTTCCCAAGCCGGTTCAGACGCATAGGCTCTCGGCTTCGGCAGAGCTGCACCAACGTGTCCGAAATCCCAAGGCCCTGCGCCGAGCTGGAACTCACCTGGGAAGTCCGAAGCAAACCAGAAAGCGTTTGAGATCTCAGAATTTTGAAGGAGACCTCGGGCCTGCTGCAACTCAACAAGGGGTTGGGATTCAAACCCCGGCCTGGCTTCCATGCGCTCATCCTGGTGGAAAGCAGGTGCTTTTGATGGGCTTTTCTAGTTACTGAAAATAGCTCCCTGATACCTCTGCAACACTACATCATCTTTCATTTTTCCCTCGGCTGTAGTCAAATTTTAGAGACAAATACATCAAGCCCTGAATTTATGAAGACAGTTCTCCAAAAACCTTCCTATCCTGAATTATTTCAGATTTGGCCGTTTCTAAGGCATTCTCTTTTTTTTCCCTTTCCCCTCTGATACGGAGAAAAGCCAACCCTCACAGTCCCCTGCATCGCCAAACCACGCGGGCTTTTGTGTACTTTGTGCCAGCCCGTTTACAATCAAAACCTTTCACCCAATCTCAAGAACGGTTGCAAACGCCACCTCCCATAGAGGCAAGGGCACAGAGAGAAATGGATTTTTACCAGCAATAGCAAAATGAAATAAGAAATAGGAATATAAAAAAGCCCCGGATATAAATATATCAAGAGCAGCAGAACTGACTAAGCAGATACTGTGCTGAGAATACCCTTCTAAGCTCCAGGTCAATGGAAAAATTTAATTTACAACTGTATCATGTGCACCAGAGCTGCTACTATTCCAAACATGACAACTGGGTGATATATGTCATTTCCCATGTTCTTATACGTCCTAGGATTTCAGTTATTAAATGACAAGCTGAGAAGCAGTAACACAGAGACGAGTGACAATAAAGCTGCTGAAAGGATAGTCAAAATTTGTCAAAGCGCGATGGAAACTATGGCAAGAACAAAACATGAGCTGTGTTGATGCTCGGAAAAAAACACCCCAGAAACCACTTGAGGATTTGAGCCAAGGACAAAATGAAACACTAGACACGTTCACGAGGCGAGGTGGCGTATATTTGGACGATCCTTGGTTGAAAAGCTTAAGGGGCAGGGACCGGTGCGGCCAGCTGGAGCACGGCTGCTTCCCCACCCCCCTCCCTCTGCAGAGCCCGCTGGGACACCCTCCACGCAGGGCAGAAAGAATCTCAGCCTTGCCCCGTAACCACCACTCGCCTGGCTGGAGGACGAGCGAAAGAGCAGTGAACTTTCCGGGAGCTGATCAGCAAAAGGAGCTTCCCCTGACAGCCTAACGCCCGTTCAGCCCGCTCTCTGGAGCCGTGCGCCTGCACGCCCGCAGCCCAGGCGCTGGGCTTTCTTCCCTGGGGCTGGGCAAGGTTTGGGCGCTGAGGAATCTCCCCTGCTCTGTCGCTCCCACTCACGATTGACGCGACTGTTAACGAACGGCAGGTAGATCAGGACGAGTGTGGAAAGTGCCTCTCAGAGCCTCAGCCTTAAAGCCACTTAGAAGGTATGAGCTGCTCTCAGGTGATGCTACTAAATTTGGGAATCTGACTCCAGTGCTGAATGCAAAGCTGATAATCCTAACGTCCAGTCCCTCTCTTCCCCCTTTCTCTCCAATAATCTCCTCACATATCCTTTATTTTTTTGATGGGCTGCAACAATGCTTCCAGAGAAACCGCCCAACCAACGCGAGGTGAAGAATCTGCTGCGCGTTCTGCCACGAGTCCTCCGCGCACAGCAGTCAAAGGCAGAATGGAATCACAGAATCGCAGAATAGTCATGGTTGGAAAGGACCTCTTAGATCACCGAGTCCAACCATATCTACCAGAGCAAAACCCACCTAAATACCCAGCCATTACAAAAAAAAAACCCCAAACAAAACCCAAAACACAAGCCCCCTACATGCCTGCCCCTAGAGCATGTCATGAAGCACCACACCAACTCTTTCCTAAACACCTCCAGGGATGGTGACTCAACCATCTCCCTGGGCAGGCTGTTCCAGTGCCTCACCACTCTCTCTGTAAAGCATTTCTTCCTAATATCTAATCAAAACCTGCCCTGCTGCAGCTTCAGACCATTTCCCCTGCTTCTGTAAGAAGAGCTACGGGTGCAACTACAGTTTGTTTTCCCTAATGAGTCCTCAAAAACAGCAATGG
>WUAM01000284.1:903175-923132 GCA_024336885.1 Actenoides hombroni
GCAAGGAAAAAAAAGGGGGGAAAACCCAAAAACAAACAAAAAAATAAAAGAAAAAAAGGAAAAGAAAACAGATTAAAAAAAAAGAAAACCAAAATGAATTATCTCGAGGTAACATTTAACAAAAATCAAGAAAAGTAGACTGTGAAAAGATGGCAGGTTATAAAGATCAGCCACAAACCACAGCACTGGCTGCAGTTTAAGCTTCTTTAAGTTGGGTATGTGGCCTCTTCTCCAACTGCGGGGTCCGTGAGCCCATATATTGTTGAGCAGACTTCTTCCCATGAACCCATTCCTGCTCCCGTTCAGAGCTGGGCATTATGGTCGAGCCACGTTTCTAACAATAACGTTTGGTTTGGCACGTTTTAGGGTGGTTTTCTTGGCAAACAGGTATTTTAGCCTATGCCATTTATTTGGTGCCAGCACATTTCAAATCATTTTGATTAAACTTCAAATGTGATACGAAAGGGAAAAGTCAGAACTAGTAAATCACCTGGGAAGTCCCATAACGGGCAGGTCTTGATGGCCTCACCCCACCAGAGAAACAACACTGGGTTGCTGATCTATTACCAAACAGAAATGCTCACCATGAAAGCAGGGGTTCTTTTGATTGCAAGAAGACCCATGCCCCACAGAGAACAGCAAGACGACCCCAGAGCAACGCTCGCCACAGAACGGCAGGGTCAGAGAAGAGACAGCACCTCATCAGAGATGATGTTCTGACATCTCATCGTCGTAGCTCTTCGGAGCAGCCAGCACTGCAGCCCCTCAAAGTTACAGGGGCAGATCTCAGAGCCTTCCCCTTGCCTCTTCAGACATCACTATTTACGTACACGCATGTGTGTGAGCACAGGCACCCCCCCCCCAGCTACGCGGATTATTAACTGAAAGGCAAGAGCTCACACCAAGCAGAAAGAGGAGGAGGATGATGAGGGAGCTGCTTCTGTATCAGCACTGTCTCCTTTCAACAGCGCAGAACAGAAAAAGCACTGCAGGCTGTGATAAAATAGAGATTTAAATCCCTGAACAATGCGAGATTGATCACACAGACATGATTTTTTTTTTTTATGTAATTGTTTTTTGGTCTGTTGCTCTTTAATGGTGCTGTAAGAATTGCAGCACTTTCCCTGAATATACAGATTTTTTTTTTGCAAATAATTCACGATATCCAGGAATTCTAGAAAACACTTTTTATAGTCCTGAATCCCTTAAGAAGTTACTGTCAGAAGTGCAGAAGCAGCGGCGAACGACTTGGCTCCCAAATGTGCCATCACCTTGCGAGCCCAATGTAACAGAGGGCAGCTGCCACTGCCCTGCACTGGTGGAAACTGGCAATGCTGAATGCTGGAGATACAAAATGAAGATACTTTCTGTCTGTCACGTGGAAGTAACTCCTCACTGCTTTACAACAATCTCACCTGTTTTAAGAACAATAAACAGGAAACTCGGTGCTTCATCCTGACTTGTACTCTCACAGTTTTCCCCAGAAGCTTTTGGAGGCACCTCTCCAGCTTTCCAGCTGTCACAGAACCACAGAATGGTCGGGGTTGGAAGGGACCTTCAAAGATCATCGAGTCCAACCCCCTGCCAGAGCAGGACAGAACTAGAGCAGATCACTCAGAAATGCATCCAGACAGGTCTGGAAAGTCTCCAGAGAAGGAGACTCCACAACCTCTCTGGGGAGTCTGTTCCAGGCTCTGCAACCCTTACAGTCAAGAAGTTCTTCCTCATGTTGAGGGGGAACTTCCTGTGCTTGAGCTTCCATTGCCCCTAAGAACCATGGGCACAAAATACCTACTTTTCATCTTCCTCCAAACCAAGTGCTGACTGCTCGGGAGTCAAGAATAGCGGCAGCAAGCTGATAGAAAAGAAATTGGAAATTTACACTCAGGTTCACAGTGTTACCAGAACAGGCTGACTGACAGCTGTGATAATCTTACTTCCACCTATAGGAAAACTCATTATTTAATTTCTTTCATTGCACGCAGTATTATAAATAGGAACGGGAACGAACGCGCAGTGACGACAGTTAAACGTAAATATTTGGCCTCGTAATTTCACAGACATCCTTCGGATACCATCTAAATGGGTAGGCAGATAGATCCACAGCCGTCTTCGCCAGAACAGACACCCTCCCATCGAACAGCAGCAGCAGAGCACTGCCTGCCTGCTCTGGGGTGTTTGCTGGCTGCACACCCAGGCTCAGTGCCTTTAGACAAGCTGCACTCCGCTGAAGCGCTGCAAACATGTGTCGTAAAAACAAATCAATTAACTTCCCGCAAATTAATTTTTTCCTTTCTCTACTCTTAAAGCTTTTATCTCTGCCCTCCTCTTTTCCTCTCACAATAAGATCGATTCAAGTCCAATTACGCTGCTGTTGGCATTGATTTGCCAAAGCTTTTGCTACACCCGGTTGGTGCAGCAGAGCTTCTCCAGCAGAGCCGGGCCGGGGTCTGCACATAGAAGCTGCGCGGCTCTCTGGGCAAGGTGCAGAGGAGCTGCTGATACAGTGACCACAGCAGTGGCCACTGAGCAGCTCAGCAGGTTTGGCAGGAACGCTTTGATGCTCTCCAGAGCGGTACTGCTGGCCGGGAGCTGAATTATGCTAGCTGGGTCTGAAAGTCAGCCTTGAGCTGCACGAATCACCTTTCCTGGCTCACCCACTCCAGACCGCAATGCAGGCCGGGGTGCTTCTGGGCAAGTCCAGTTCCAGGGGAAACGTAAGCCTGGGGCTGGCTGAACACCTCCCGGGCTGAGGTCTTGTTTGAAATGTGGTTCAGGCCACGCTAGGAGTGGTGGCAGACCTTCCCCGCAGGTGCAGGGGATGTGGGGATGCTCTGTACACAAGATGGTACTGACAAAGAGGCGTTGACAAAAAAAATGTAACTGTACGTGTTAAAAAACGCCAACATCGATTCACTGCAAGCTTTGTCCCCGGCCCGGCTGCCATCTGTGGCAGGGGTTTTGGTTTGCAGGGCAACGAAGGCGAGGGAGAGCTTTAAACGCTGCCTGGAGCACACGAGCACTGATTCTCAGCAACTTATTCATAAATTATAGACCTGAGCAAGGGCCACTCTGACTGCGTGGGCCGCAGGGATTTACTTAGTCACGACACGTTCTGCCTGCTCCTGTCACCCAGGCTGGCATTCAGAAGCTTGCAGCCCAATTCCCCTCCGATTCCCTCCGGTCCATCACCAGGGACGGGTGATGAGCAGCACTCGGACGGTTTCCCACTGGAGAGGGTGTGGCTGGGGCTTTGCTGCCTGTGGGTTTTAATCCAGCGCTTCCCCGCTTAAACCCGTGTCCAAGCTGGAGCTAATTGCCCAGCTTTCAACTCCTTCAGCTTGTGCTGGTGGGAGGAAGGGTCACCTCTCTTCTCCACTCTCCAAACGGGCTCTAAACCGGGGAATCGACTAACCAGTAATGACAACCTCGGTGTCTGTGCACCTTGTGGTGCTGGTTTACGGAAGCCTGTGCACAGCACGCTCCCACACCAGCCTTTGTTCTGTGCCCAGTTTCACATTAAGAAAAAAAATGTCAGGGAATCACTATCCCCATGCTCTCAAACCAAGAATGCTTATGACATGGAACTCCCTCTTCCTTGAAGCAGCCTCGTTGGAAGCCTCACTATTTAAACAAGACACAGCACGAAACATCACACTAATACCTCACGGACCACCTCGTCTGGTGCAGAATTACCTGCTGTTAACTCAGCTCCCTCTCAGAAATGAACACTTTTCCCCCCTCTCTGAGGCAGCCAGGACACCTGACTGTGCGGGTGTGTTTCGGTTCACCCTGCCACGCGTTACCCTGATTAATTCTGGCAGTGACAAAGTTGGAGAGGTAATTTAAAATCATCATCATACGGAAGCAGCAAAATCAGCGCTCCTGTTTTAACTCCCCTGACTTTCCCTCTCCTGTGAAGGAGCACAGGAGGTAAAACCCGTTTCTGAAGGCATGGCCTTAAGAGTTCTGACAATTTTGGCTTTGTTATTTTCCTCCGTAACAAATGAACACACTGAAGTGTCGCACTCGGAGGGACCGCAGACTGCAAGAGCACCAAACGGGTCTAATACCAAAGGTGGAGTTAAGAGAAGGACACTAAGGCTGTTAAATCAAAGAAAATCAATGCAAATTTATCTTTGTCAACCTCAGAAAGCAAGAGAACAAACCAAGGAATGCAGATGTTAGGCATGAGAAATCCAACTGTTTGCTCAGTAGTTGGCTTTGAACGAGAATATGCAGGAATACTGAAAACAACAAGATGCACAAAATGACAAAAGGGAGAATCTGAGCACGCTGGACTTGGAATTGATCTCCTTTGAGTTCTATTTCTTCTTTCCTGCTCATTATAGTTATTGAAGCATTTCTTAGGGAAGTATTACAACATAATGACTGTTATCCATGTGAATTTTAAGTCATTCACGGCTTAACTCCTCTTTCAACGAATTGGCCTTCACTATTATCAGACTAAGCTTGTACTTACTGAAATTTCCCCTAGAAAAACTTGTGGCGACCAGCGGAGACAGAAAAGCTGCTTGTTGCTAGAAAGCGACACCTGAAGTGCCCAAAGATCAAGTAGGAATTCACTGGAGAGCACCTCTCTGAATGTCTGTTGCCATGTGATGGGTCATTGATTGATTCCTTCATTCTTCTGAAAGTGGCCTCTGCGTGCACACTAGTGTAACGAGCAGAAAAAAACCCGAACCCAACAGCCAGCCAGCCAACCAACCAACCAACACCCCCAAAGGCCATTACATTCTTAAGAGATGTTGATCATGCCTCTCCCTCCTGAAAAGATCTGATCTATTCAGTGTCAGTGTATATAGGACAGCATCCTGCTTAAATAACAACACTGATAAGAAAACAGACCGACAAATCATTCCCTCTATCTAGTCAGGAATAAAATTACCCAACCGAGTAACAGCAGCCGGTGTTCCATCAGCCCGTCGTCTCCAGCCGAAGGCACCGGGGAGGACAGAGCCTTCTAAAAACCAAAGGACTCCAGCACCTACCCAGCCTGAGTTTCCTTTTTGCTCTCTGAGTGTTTACTTTTTCTGGAGAAAAACATAAATAAATGCTATAGGGGACGTATGACATTTTAAATATTAATTACAGAGCTTAACATCAAGGACTAGAAGGATGAAAACTTAGAGTTCCAGGACAAAGGTGTCTCCTCGGCATCAAACTGCCCCGGAACACAGCAATCCTCACAAAGACCCAAGTGTGTGAGCGGTGCTTGTGCTCCCGGAAGCTGCTTCACGTGGTTTTTCCAACCCCCCCCTCATTTTCAGCCAATAGTAATAATACTAAATAGCAGCAATCAATAATTAAATATTAACAATAATAAATGCATTCAGTACAGAGTTTTTCACTCTGTCCCAGTAGTGGAGCCTGAAAGGAACTCAAATAATAACTAGAACCTTTTTTTTAAGTTTAAATTTAATTAAAAAAATTAAAAGCAAAAACCCCAGAGTTTCACCAGCTGATAGAGGACTGATCTCGTTTGCTCGTTTGCAAACTTAAAGAGATGATCATTTCTTCTGTGGCAGACAGAACAAAAGGATTCATAGCAGGGTAAGATAGTACAGCACTGCATTGTTGAGGCATTTATGTTTTAATTTAAAAGGGTTTTGTTCATAATGGTCTATTTATTCAAGTTTGCAATTTATACAAATAAAAATCTATGCAAGAAAGGAATCAAGAGTTTCAGGCTTTGTAAGGAATGCGTTTTGCTTCAAAAGCCCTTTCCAAACGTTTGCTCAACAGGCACGTTTGGTTTTCCTAGGAAGAGAACAACCATTAACATAAAAGCAGTGCCCGTTAACGTCATTAAGAAGCCGTTTCTCTGGCTGTAGATACTACTGACAGGAATGGGAACCCACCCATTCCGCATCGACCTCCCCCACACCGGTCCCTCCCGTAGTGACTGCTGCCAGTTCCTACAATTTAAATTAAAAAAAATAAATAAATCCGTTATTTTATGAACGGAATTTGCTCACATGGGTGTATTAGGTGTGAAACCCTTCAAGCAGGATTAAAGGTGCTCACCAATGCTTTTTAAAACTTAACAGTAACTCCCAGTAGGTACAGAACTCCCACTGCAGTAGCTGCTAGAGCAGGCAAGTCATTCCAAAACCCCCCAAACACACACAACAGAAGGATCTTAAGAGAAAATGACGTGACACTTACAGATTCAAACTTCAGTCCTGGCCTGGCGCACGTGGCTTTTTTTTCAAAGCAAGCGCTGCCTCCTTGGACACGAAGGGCTCTTGCGGAACCGCCCCACCAACGCTCACCCAGAGCACTGGTCAAGCTGCCGCGGGGAGACCTGCCGTCTGCTACGCTGAAAAGCAGCAAAGCCTGTTACTGTGTCTTTCACGGGCTGGTATCGGCCTCTCTGGCAGGGAGCAGACTGTTCTGCCAGCCCAGGTCTGGCTTTCCCCGGGCAGTGCCCTGGGCAGGTTCTCCACAGGCTGCAGCCTCCCCGCCCAACAACGTCCTGGAAGCTGCCGGTGACACCACCACTCCTGTGACTGTTCCCGGAGACCTGGAACCATTTCGGTGTCCTCAAGCTCCGAACCCTTCCTTTAGTGAGTATTTACAGACTGGACAGGGTCAAAGTGGTCATGTATGTAATTTTAAGGGAATGGGGAGCCCCCCCCCACCTCACAAAAGGAGAGGCACCAAATCGCTGTGCAGTGGCCCCTGCAGCTACTCAGCAGTCAGGAGAGGCCATGGCGGTCACCACAGCCTAACCGTGCACACCACAAACATCTCTGGGGAGAGAAACCCCTTCTCTGCGGGTCTGACAGCTTCCTGCAAGGAAGGCTGGTGCTGGGAGAGCCTGCCTTCTCCCCATCACGAGAATCCCGTCCGACGTGCACCGGTCCACGGGGCTGCTTCGCAGAAGCAGGAGGGGGGACCTACAGGGACCCGACACAGCTTCGAGTTCTATTAGCACTTGAGCAACACTCTACTTGGAAATCTGTGATCTCATTATTTTTCCATTCCCCCACGTAATTAAGGTTCTGCAAATGCTACACACAAACAAATTTCTACCCGCACAGAACCAGAGCGGAGCCCGGGAGAGTGGCAGAAGGATCCTTGCTCATCCTTCCTCTTGCACCCATTTCCGGACAGTCATCTGGGCCGATTGTTTTAAGCTTTACGCTGAGGTCTTGTTACGGCTTCCAGCGATCGCGCTCACTGGGAACTCTTCCACCCACTGCAGTGGAAGGAGGGCTGGATCCTGCAGATTCGCCGGAAAACCGTTAACGAGAGCTGTAGTGGAATAACTGAAGGAATTGTCTCCCCTGCTGCACCTAGCGACACCGGATTGCGTTCTTAAGCTGTGGTGATTCCACAGCCCTGCTCGGTTACACGCAATGGAAACAGCGCAGAAACCTGGCGGGACCAGCTGGAGTTATTTGAGACAGCTTCCCGAGGAAAGAAAAAACCTCACAGAAGACTACAGCAGATAAAACAGTATCTAGTTTATTACATATAGAAAGAGATTTCCAGAATTTACAAACACCCACATTTTCATTCCAGGGAAAAAGTCAATTTGAAAAGTTCACCCTTTTTTTCTTTTCATTTTCTTTTGTGGTTTTCTGTTGGTTGTTGGGTTGTGTTTTGTTGTTGTTTGTGGTTTTTTTTCTCTTTACAATATATACATTGGAAGACTCTGATTTCTTTTTTTTTTCTGATTATTTTCTTTTTTGTCAGTTCCTGTGCAATTGATGAATTCAAGTTGACGCTTGTAAATACCGCGTACGGTCACGTTTGTCTTCGCTGTAGTTCATACAGACTATTATTTTACAAGGAGTACAAAATTATTTTTCTTTTGGAAAGAACTCAACTCAACATGGGGGTTATCTTACAACTGATAGTATCAGTAAATATGACTGTACAATCAAGGCCCAGGGACCAATGACTCTTATTATATTATTTTCTGAATTACAATCTTAAAACAAGAATAGTACCCTACTCTATTCTTAGAAGCCTTGTTTTAAGCAGGTTTCCCACTCTGTTTACAACAGAATATAGTATACCTCAGTTCCACATCAAAAAAAGATGTGCTGTAGGAAAAGTTACATTTTAATTAAAAAAGTACATGTATAAATCAAAACCTATGTTAAATATTTAATACTCTTCAACCGACATAAAGTTTTGTACGTAATAATTTACAATGATGATTTGTCATACAGGTTTTCAGCAGCAAATGAAGTCGTGTAAATGTGCTAGTAAGATACCCATTCTCACCATGACGTAGTGGTGGGCACGGCAGTTCACGGTGGCCAGCTAAGTCCTTGTGGTGGAGGATGAAGTCAGAGAGACGCATTGTCCAGGTGTCACAGTGCTTCTGCTTGGCACAACACAGGATGTGCAGCTCAGTCAACTAACTCCTGAGGTTTGTGTAAAGTAAACAAACTGAACTGGATGCTTCGTACCCATTGACGGAGGAGGAGGAAGAGGAGGAGGAGGTGGTGAGGTCCTAGTTGTGATAGCATGAAACATTTATACTCTCGATACCCATGAGTTAGAAGAAGGATTTGCTGAGGTTGTATAGGTCATCATTCTGAAATGGAAAGAGAAAGAAAATTAGCACCGTGGGCACTTGAAAAGCTTCTCTGCCGTTATTTTCAACCCCCTCCTTTTTTCCTTCTCCTTTAAAAGAGTTATCATCCAAACCGAAAACGTTAGCACCTTGGAAACCCGTGGCATATGCAGCTGAACTGTACTCAAGCCTCTGAATCCCAAAAGCATTTGAAACAGATGTTGGCAATAAAATTCAAAGCAGGCAGAAATACATCTAAAACTTGCGAGAGATTCACCTAAGCGGAAACAATTTAAGTGTCCACACTGATTAGCTCTGACAAGCTCCAGCGACGGGAGCAGGAGAAGCTCCAGCCCCATGTCTGCTGTTGGCGTTTTTACCCACCACGAGAAAGCCTCATTAGCTACCAGGCCTCCTCGGAGGGCTCCCTGGCCACCTGCGCTGGCCACCGCTTGCCTGGGCAGGACGACCAAGGAGCGGGGTGTCAGGGGTGCAGCGTCACCGTTCCTGACGGACATACGAGTTCCCAGCAGGACTGTATCCAGACACTCCTGCTCAAGGCTGTGCATTTATCGACCTCCTGCTTCCCTCCGAGAGACGGGACAGGCTGGATAAGAAGGTCCTGCAGCCCTGGCGAGGAGCTGCCTTCGACCCTGTCCCACCAGCCCCCCTCCCCTCCTGGCTCCAGCCCGGGGTGCGACTGTATCCCCGAGCCACGGCAGACCAAAGCCCAGCTGCCTCTCCTCACGTGCAGCCAGACCCACCAGGGACCAAACAACGCACCAGTGAAATGAACACTGGTTTTCTTTTAACTGGGGTGAGAGGACTACCGCCATTTACATTTCAGGAGCTTCGCCTAAAGGGTGACGAAGCCAGGCTGAGGTTCCACATAAACGTGTGTCTATTTCTGTACTTGAGATTACCTGCGCTCCCCAAAAGATCAACAGCGCCTTTGCCTCTGGACAAATAAAGGCTTCCCATAGACACGCTGAAGTAAAGAAACTGAAAAGGGCTCCTGTCCCGTATTCTTTAATTGCCCAAGAAACAGAATTTACTTTGTGTGGTCCTTCAAGTGAAAGGAAAGCCTATCCCTGCAAATGATGTGTGGTATGCTGCGAGAGCTCCCTCGAGAATTATCTCGCAGATCTCTTATTTACTTTCAACTTTCTTCTGCGCTCGCATTGCGATCTACTGGAATGTTCCTACCCAAATATCTATATACAGCTTCACATAGCTTTGCAGCTTTCAACTATGTTGGACCTAAAATTAGCCGGTAAGGCCATACTTTATTAATAAAGATGAGGGACAAAGGAGAAACGGCTTCATTTACCCGGCGGAGCAGAGCGCGCGTGCTGCACGTGCTGCATACCCGGGGTGGGCGGCTCGCAGCCGGCTCCCGCCCGGCGTGGCCAGAGGAACAGTTGGGTGCCCACCAGCACAGCCCCACAGCCCGGCATGTACGGGGGAAGCAAGAAGCAGCTTCTCTTCAACGCTAGACCTTGCCCCGATCGGAGATTTTAAGTACACAGATAACAATTTGTAGTATCAGGGCCAAGTATGAAGCCTCTTTGCTAGTATTCGGGTCATCTAAACTCCAATACATCAGGAATCGAACCAAATGGCCTGTCCGAGCCAATCCCTCACCTCTTCAACCAACCAAGATGTCATTGCAACCACTACCGGTAGCTGCTCATTCCTGGATTCAGAAGGTAGAAGAGCAAGGGAAAAAAGAGAGTACCAAGACTGACTGAAAAACAAAACATTCCCCCGAGGAATTCACTAGGAACACTGAGGAAACCCACAGTTCCAGCAACCCGGACACTTGCATATTAAAGTCCCGTGGCACATGCAAAAAAAAAGAGTGAAAAACCACAGCAAGCTGAAATAGCCACCAGCTTGAGAGCTGGGCTGAAGAGCCAGACTCACGCAGGAGACAAGCTGGGCCAGGCTGCGTTTCACAGGCACTGCAGCGTGACAGCGCGCAGGGGCACGGAGTGGGTTTGGGATGGTTACTGCACCCCCAGCATCTCCAGCAGGACAACACGGAAATCTGTCCGTCACCCTCTGGTAAAAACACTACCAGTAGCTTTTGTTGTCTTCTAACTTTGTGAAGGAAAGAAGACTTAAGTCTCCTTGCTAGGGACTGTCTGAAGTTCCTGACCGCAATTACTCGTGCTCACATCCCCAATTCCTCCGACAAATCTCTTTCCACAAAACAAGAACCGTGTAATGGAGAACGACGACCCGTGCTACTGCTACAGGCAGCGCTGCCTGTTCTGTCCGAACGCACAACGCGGAACGGGCAGCGCGAGAGCAACGCTGCTGCTCCAAGGACGCTGGAGACACCATCAACCTGCAAGGCCCGGGGTCCAGGCAGTTCTTGCCTGTGCATAACTTGGAACCCAAGGCCCCATCCTCATCTCCAGCACACAGACGCTCTTTGCTGGACCCAGAAAGAATATTTATGAACTTTTTGGCAAAATCTGAATCTCCCCTCTCTCTCCAGTGAGCCAGCCCAGTGTGTGTCAGTGCAGAAGGACCTCACTGGGAACTGAAGTCATGGCTGGATACCTCACTGTTTCTTATCAACAGCCATCAGCATTTCCTTAACGACACAGAACAACAGGGCAGGAGAGGAGCCTTTGAATAGCGAGGGAGCGGGAGGAATGCAGCGAGCTGAGGTAAGGACCATTAAAGCTGCTGACATCACCGCTGGCAACCAGAGAAAAGGGAAAACCTGTGTTTAATCTATTTCCTCTCCGCCGCAAGTTTCAGCTGGAGTCCCCAATAACGCAGCCTGTGGTTGACTTGATGGAAAAAATTAGCGACGCGAGAAAAATGTCCTGAAACAAGCAAGCATCTTGAAAAGTTACTACGAGGTACCTCTGACAAGTAGTCTCTGCTCAACATCTGTTAGAGCACACAGGCAGATAACACTGCAGCCCGTTCCAGCTGGCAAGGCTTGCCCCGCAAATCCATCAGGCCAGGCTGGACACGAGGCAGCGAGCTGTAGTTCCGATTACAGCTGAAGCCCCATTCTTAAACCCAGCAACTAAAAATAAGTTGATGCTTCATTTTATTTCCATTTTCGGGGAGCTGGAGAAGGAGAGGAATACTTAAAATTTGAACTCTCTTAAGAGCAGAGTGTCTAGACAATTTAATAACCTATCTTTCCTGAAGTTAACACAACTTTCATACATAAAATAGATGTGTTGTTAAAATCCACTTAGTAATCCTCACTCCTTCCTCACAATCCATTCTCTTGGATGGAGGAACAAATCCATCAACAGAAACCAAAGTGAAACTCGAGTATCTTCAAGCAAAAGACTTTCCAGTAGTCAATTTAAACTCCTCTTTGCTATTAAGGGCCAATAATGTGTCTTGTCACTAACACACCAAGAGAAATGCCCTTCCAAGGGGTCATTTCATTTCAAAACAAGTGAAATAACACAGAGCTGCTGCTGAAGCTCTGTGATCATTTCAGCAAATAAATGCAACTACTCTGCCACTGATTTACTAATCAAATGTCAGGGCAAAACACGGTTCCCCAGCACCAAAGCTGCTTAGCACACGGTGACACCTCTCCAGTGGTAGCTGGGCATCTGGTTAGGAAAGGATTCCCCAGAGCCAAGGAAAAGATGACTCCTGACTGAAGAAAAAGCAAATCTTCCCAGATATACCAAAGGAGGATCGTTTCCCACCAACCTTGCAAACCCAAACATATTTTCCAGACCTGTACATATCCCACCAGCATCTCACCTGAAACGCTGCTGGAGAAAGACTTCCTGAAGTGACTACAGGAAAGGTTTCAACAGTAAATGCATTTGTTGTTTGCTCCAGGATCATACAGAGGTTCCTACTACAGAATCACAGAATGTTAGGGATTGGAAGGGACCTTGAAAGATCATTTCATCCAACCCCCCCTGCCAGAGCAGGACCACCTAGAGCAGGTCACACAGGAATGTGTCCAGACAGGTTTTGAATGTCTCCAGAGCAGGAGACTCCACAACCCCTCTGGGCAGCCCATTCCAGTGCTCTGTGACCCTCACCATGAAGGTTTTTTCTCATATTTATGTTGAACCTCTCATGTTTCAGCTTGTGCATGTTGCCCCTTGTCCTATCATTGGACGTCACTGAGCAGAGCCTGGCTCCATCCTCCTGACACTCACCATTTACATATTTATAAACATCAGTGAGGTCCCCCCTCAGTCTCCTCCAAGCTGAAGAGCCCCAGCTCCCTCTCCTCAGAAGGGAGATGTTCCACTCCCTTCATCATCTTTATTCTCTGTAGATCAAACAGGTGGTTTACTGCACAGTGAACACATCCACCTAGTAAAAAATAAAAAGCTAAGGAACAACAGCTCAAAACGACAAGACGGGCATTAGGAGAACACACCAGGGACTGTGCAGAACTCCCCAGTTCTGGGCATCCTGGGCAAGTATAACCCCCAGACTTTCAAAATCAATCCCACAGAAAGTAAACAGTTTAAGTAGTCCTGAAAAGCTCACTGACAGCTCTTGTCCTGGTAACATGTGCATAGGCCGCTACCTAGTTTCCATGAAACGCCACACACCTACTCCAAAAGCTGAACCCATCCACGTGCTCTTGTCTTCTCCTCCCCCTCTACTCTGCACTACTGAGACCACATCTGGAGTACTGTGTCCAGTTCTGGGCTCCCCAGTTCAAGAGACACAGAGAACTACTGGAGGAAGTCCAGATGACTGGGGACTGGACCATCTCTCTTATGAAGGAGGGTTGAGAAAACTGGGACTATTTAACCTGGAGAAGAGAAGACATGAGAGGAAACCTTATCAATGTATATAAACATCTAAAGGGTGGGTGCAAGGAGAATGGAGCCAGACTCTTTTCAGTGGTGTCCAGTGACAGGACAAGAGGCAAGTTACAAGCGGGAACACAGGAGGTTCCATCAAAATATGAGGAAAAACTTCTTCCAGACCCTGGAACAGGCTGCCCAGGGAGGTTGTGGAGTTTCCTTCTCTGAAGAGATTCCAGACCCACCTGGATGTGATCCTGTGTAATGCGCTCTGGGCAAACCTGCTGGTTTGGTCTGGGCCTCAGTTTACCTCTTCCATGGCATTATTAATGTGAGCCCAGATATGGGAAGTGTCCCATTCGGATAAACTGAAAGCATCAGCTAAAATTTATAGGAGCTCAAATACCTTCTTTTCAAAAGAGATGCAAACAGGCTGTAGGGTTTCCCCACTCTCACCCTGACCCTTGGAAGAGCAAAGGAATGTAGGAAGAAACAATGGTTGCTCCAGTATGGTAATTGCAGCCTGAGCACTAACAAAGGGAATTCAAAATAGAACTAAACAAAGTAATTACAACATTGCCATTTAACTTGACAGGCTATAATCTACATTTAATAAGCCTAGAGAAGCTTTTCTTCCTTGTACCCTAAAATGCCTATTTCAGCTTTCTTGTGAATGTCTTTCTTGTGAAATTAGTGGGGAATTCCTGAGGATTCAGTTTCACCAAGTCCCTTCCTGTCAGGCTGAGTGACTGGATTTGGTGTTTCCATCCCCTTTTTTCTTCTTCATGTAGGTAATTGTTCCCTGATGGAGGAACCCAAGGACCAGTAATAGATGATACAGTCTTTCTGCCAGGGGTTCAGACAAAATTCACCCCCTTCATGTGCAGCGCTGAAAAAAAGTCACCCTCATCTCAGAGGAAGATTTTTCCTCTTTTTCCCCCAAAAAAGAAGGTGGGAAAAATCCCCAAGCTCAGAGACTTTTCAAATAAGATGATGAGCAGAACCAAGTTCTTACATTTAGGAACCCATTTCCCAGGGTGTAAGTAGAGTGGGAAAACACAAACTAAACCCCACACATTCTTGGGATGAGCTTCTGCCCGGTGAAGAATTCCCATGTTTGACCCGAGCAGCTTCACAGCGCGTCAACCCCATCGTCACCCCCTCAAGACAAAACCAAGCCCCTGGCCTGGTCAGGGAGGAAGGCTGTGCCAGGGCCAGGAGGGCAAGGGCTGCACACCCCAAGCCCAGGAAGGGGACACTCCCTGCCCTGCTATAGAAAGGGACTGGGAAGAGGAATTCGCCAAGTTTATATGTGGAAAAAAATATTTGAGGGATCTCCTGCTCTTACTGCACAGAACCAGGAGCTGGTTGGGGTTTGACAGAAGTGACTTGAAACATTTAATCAGAAATTCAGTCCTTGGGTCATCTTTTCAGTTTTGGCAAAAAACGTTACAGAGTTTTTGGTTTCGTTGCAGTTTGAAAGAAACAAGGTAGGACTACGTGTCGAAAGAAAGAGCTTAAAATTCAACAGTTTGTTTTGTAAAGAACTTCTGCAGCTTTTCTTGCAGCGGTACAGCCAAGCGACAAAGCAGCACAACCATCCAGCAGTTCCCAGCCACAAAAAACCAAGGTGCAGCCCCTAGGTTTACAGGTTGGTTTGTTTACCAAATGGAAATATGGGAAGAGCACCTCTCATTATGAAGTGCTGCATTTTAACTGGGATTCTCATCTTGGTTTCTTCTCATTTTTAAGGGTGGAAGGTCTGGATCTTTCCCCTTCTCACAGCCCAGGAGAGCAATCTACTAAAGGCTGAGTCCAGCTTAGATGGAGACAAATTCCCTTTGCTTCAGGGCTGACAATGATGACAGTCAGTCTGAAGCCAAGGAATGCAGGCTCTCACGAGGTCCATGCTCCAAGCTCATCCCAGATCATCTCATAACCCTCCTCTGATACTCTTGGCAGTGCTGTTTGCGTTGGACGTCTCTCAGATCAACCTGCTGCTGGCCTCAGGTCTTCCCCCCTCCCCAGCCTGCTGTAATGAGATGGGATAGCAGAACCTAAACGTCTGTCATCTCGTTACGAGCTTCAGCCTTCACAGGACAACACTACTGCTGGCTTTAAGATTCAAAGAAACTTGCCAATTCTGACCAGAGTCAGTCATTGTTCTGGAATTTGTACTGCTCACTTCACTGAGTTTTCAGAGTCTGGCCCTGAAGAATCTGGGGCATTCACACTCCCCCTGATGACCCAATAACCCACTCCCAGCTCAGGAGAGCGATGGTTAAGCATACTTTGTATGGTTGTATCCTTGAAAGAGGAAAACACTGCCCAGTACTTACCTTTATCAAGCCTGTAAACACCTATCAACCACGTACGACACGGGCAATCCAGAAACACACCTTCACTGTGAAGTTTGTTTCTCTAAGGAATTTTCATAGCAATTTTTCTTTTTTTTTTTTAAGTTGCTTTTATGGTAGTTTGGAATCCAGTAAAACTCACCCAAGCTGAGAACCACTCCAAGTGCTCTCCCTGCAGGGAAGCAGGTGACCCGTGTGCCGTGAGATGCACTCACACCCTCTCGGCTTGTGCGCGATTCCAGCGTTTAAACACAATTAAATCCGACTGAACCCGAGTGCAGCGAAGCTGTGCTCCTATTACATCAACTCCACTCCATCAGCAGCCGAGCTCAGCAACACAGCACACCCTGCCTAGGTACCACCCACCCAGAGCAGAGCTCAGCTGCTGAATTCTCATTGCCATTACCCTACTGTGAATCCGAATTTCACTCGCCTTCCTGGCTCTGTGCTCTGGCCCCCCCAGCCCTACTGCCAAGCACTCCCCCTTCCTCTTCAGCTTTTCTGACCTGACTTCATGATGCTCGTTTTCTGCCAGGTTTACTTTTCTCTGACAACACATTTAAAAACCCCTGCAGAAATAGCCCCAACTACCTTGGAACTGTTCTCGTGGTACATGCTAAGCTGTGAGGGTTCCAGCTTAAAGCAAAGATTCGCACCGTTTGGCTTTGCTGGAGCCATCTTCCTCCCAAGGGACCAGCGAGGGGAAAGGAGCAGAACAGACAGAAGAAAAATGGCACTGAAAAGGAAGACGTACAGAAGCCCCCCGGGGGGATAACCTGGCCAGCTGACCTTCCCTTTGAAACCCTGCCAGTGCGAATTAAGTAGCTAGTCTGCAGCACTGCTGGCAGCAGCGCGGGAAGGAAGTTCTGCCGCGATTCTGGATGAAACGCTTCCTCAATTCCCAACAACAGCACGCGGAGTATCAGCAAAGGGTACTAAGGAAGTGCTGGAAAAGGCACTCTGAAAAACAGGCCAAGGAAACAGAGGAGGGGATAGGAACAAATGTCATAAAGCTGACAGAATTGTCACAAGGAGTTTGGAGAGCCGAGGTGGAAGGAAAGCTTCTGTCGTGTCGACACCGTTTGCCGCACCTTAAGATAAAAACTGCAGAAAGAATGATAAAAACCACATTAGAGGTGGTGCTTTAATCAAGTAAAAGGAGCAGGCCTTCAGTAAAAGGCAAAAAGCGACGGTAAAGTTTGCTACAACTTGAGGCTGGACTAGAAAACAATTCTTGAACCACGGATTTAGCTTTTTGCCGAGATAACGGCATCAGTCTGACATCAAATGAATTACGTCAACTGCTCTGACCCAACGTTTTCTCCTTTGCAGATCAAGGTGGTAACAAATCTTCCAAGTCTACACCACCTGACATAATTTGTTTCAGCGAGGATGTATTCTCATGTACACCCACACACGTCCACAATTTGTTTCTAGTAATCTGCACCCATCTGACCTGACCTGTTGACTTTCTCTCTGCCATAAATTGCAGAACATCCCTTGTTGCACTACAGCATCTCCTCTCGCCAGCACTTCAGACCTGATGCTCAGAATCTTCTTGGGCTCAGAGCTGAAATCCCAAGCATCAGCCGCGCTCCAAAGCTGTTCCGCAACAGTGAAGCGCAGTGGTTGGGGCACAGAGCATAGAGGCAGCTGGACAAACCTCACATCCAGTTCTGCTTCTTGCTTGTATTTGCTATGGAGTTTGACTCAAGTTGCTTTGTCTTGGTCTCGCGTAAACCAAGCGAAACATTGACCCTGAATGAAATGCAGTGAGAAAAAGTGCTGCACTGCCTACAAACAGAGGAAGAATACGTTATACGCAGGAAATAATAGTTTCTTACCACACGGGCTTAAACTAGGAGAAAGCATATGCATGAGGGTGGGGGGAAAGTACCACTGCTTAAGAAAATGAGTAACACTTGAGAATTTTGTGATTGTATATACTGCCAAGCATTATTCCACATGAAAACAGATTTACAACATGAAGTCAACTCTACATGCAGATAGAATTCTTAGATGGAAAAAGAAACATAACCCCAACACAAGAAAATAGGCCTTCACTGGTAGAGCAAGAGCTCTTCCCTCCCACTCCCGCTGGCTTAGGAATCAAGGTAGTCTGGACTGTGATGGGATTACCTCAAAACCATTGCTGAGCACTTTAATGAGCTCTGAGGTAGTTCGTGGCTAAGCTATTCATCGTAGCATTTAAACACTGAACTACTTCTTTGTAAATAGATTAGGTTTTCAAAACAACTGTCATCCAATTTCTTTCCAGAAACCATCATCACGAGACAGTAGTAAATAGAGGGTGATGAAAGGGCACAAAGGAAACATGATCCCAGTTCAAAACCAGGAGCTATCTCCAGTTGGAAGTGCGTGGGCAGAGGAGGCAGCACCTGGCAGGCTGCTGGGGAGGGCAGACCCTCTTTGGATACGGCCCTGAATTAAACCCAGATTACAAAGACCAGTCGGACAAACCGAGTCTTTTACTGCTGCTTCGTTACGAGTTTGAGTCAGCAAAATCCCAACCCCCTGAATGGCTGCCAATGTTACATTTTGAAGTTACTAAGGGCTTAAATGGACTAATCTTCACTTCTTCAGTGGCCATGATTTCAGATGGGGAAACTAATCAACAGTCTCGCTAACGATCTGATATAATTTTAACACCAATCGGGCATTATGAAACGGTGTAATTACACAGGGAAAAGTCAAAGCAGGTAAAACTTCTTCTCGTCTGCGGATCTGCAGTCAGACATTTTCAATTCAGCAATCCTTACTTACATTCTTTTAAAAACACATGCCAAGTGGATTTCCCCCCCCCCACATAATGCAAGTTGCTCACAGCAGTATCAGTAAGAATCTGACTAGATGATAGGTTCTGCATTATTGTGACATGTAAATCTTCCATCGGCTGTCAAATCTGGTACTAAGGATAACCCTTCGGAAGCTATTAGTCTAAGTCAATTGAAAATTAAAAGCATATAGTAATACAGATTAAAGGCTTAGCTTGCACACAAAAGGATCAGTACACGATATCACATCTCATTAAGATGTCTTGGTTAATCAGTGACTGAAAACATCCACTAAACATTAACCTTGACAACAGATGTAAAAAACCCCCCTTACTACACTGAGTGATCGCACTGTACAAACTCATAGAAGGGAAAGTTCTCCACGTTCTCATAACCTAGGACACAACCACGTACCCATAACCTAGGACACAACCACGTACCATCAGCCACCCGGTCTCACCCCAGAGGGCTGGTCTGAACTGTCTCAGCCATTGCAAAAGTAATTGATGCTACAGTTTAACCTCTCCCCAAAATAAAGAATATGAATTGCTCTTTAATATCAACTTAATTCAAAGAGCTACTCAAATTGCACATCACGCAGAACAGGGTCTCTTCCTGAAACACCGAGAAGTTTACTATGACGCGGCTTTCGCAGCGGTTTGACAAAGCATTAGCTGACAGGTAGTTATTGAAGCTGCCAGACCCACTGGCTGCAGTGCTGCTTAAATGAGAGCTGGTGATGGCACAGTCCCCTCCACGCCCAAACCCTGGCACGCTTCCGGCACTTCGCCCTTCAAAAATGACAGCATGCTTGGAGAAGACGCAAGCAAGATCAGGAAAAAGGCTGAACTTTGGCAAGCAGAAGGGAAGGTCCTCAAAAGAAATGACTGAGCTGGACATCACCTTGTGCTTCCTCTCACCATCAGGTCTTCTAACAACTGCGTGCCCCACTCCTGCAGTTTGCGTTGTAGTTCAGCCCCACCGCAGGAAAGCCGCTGACTAAAATGCCCCAAAAATAACTGTTCCAGGCACACAAATATTTTCTTTTCCTTTGTAGTGACTGCTGGGTGGATTGCCCAACGGGCAGCTAAACGCAGGCCAGTCAAGGGGCAAAGGCGTTCGTTCATCTGCTGCAAAGCAGAAATACCTTCAGCACAATGAAGTGAGGGGAGAGGAAAGGAGGGATGGATGGCACACATACCAAGACGACAGAACACACTGTGCCGCACTCCGCAAAGCTTCGCTTGTGCTGCTTTCTTTGGTCTGCTCTCCTGAAGGAATGCAGCTAAAGTACAATCACAGAATCACAGAACACTTCTGGCTGGAAGAGACCTTCAAGATCACCAAGTCCATCCTTACTCCCAGCCTTGTCAAAAACCACTAAACCATGTCCCTAAGCACAACATCTCCCCAGCTCTTAAACACCTCCAGGGCTGGTGACTCCACCACCTCCCTGGGCAGCCCATTCCAATA
>WUAM01000284.1:923402-935158 GCA_024336885.1 Actenoides hombroni
GGACCCTCTCCAGCACCTCAACATCCTTCTTGTAGAGAGGGGCCCAAAACTGGACACAGTATTTGAGGTGCAGCCTCCCCAAAGGTGAGTGCAGAGGAAGCAACTGGTAGAATAGAGATCAGACGTTCTAAACAGGATGCAAACCCCAGCATCCCTTTGACAGAAGACGCGGCGTTTCAGACTCGCCACGCTGCTCTGTGTCCTGCAAAGACCCAGGGCTGAGGAAAGGATTCCTCTCCGGAGGCACAGCTTTAACCCACGTGTTCCAAAGAGCCGAGAGCAGGCTGTGCAGCCCTGGCCCCCACACCAACCTCCTCACCAGCCCCTGGTACCGCCCAGGAGAAGCGGGCGCGTTGCTGTAGGTAACGCAAAGCCCCAGGACACGGGGCTCCCTCGGTGCCGCCGCTCGCACATCATCTGCTTGCGTAAGCGGTTTTGCTCAGAGCGGTGTTTTGCCCCTACTATTACTGTTCTGTTATGCAAAGAATGTATTAAATTCTTAAATATTGCATGAGATTTAATGGATTGTGTATCACATGCGGGAGGTCAAACAAGGAGGGTAATGTTCCATTCAGCCTTATAGGTGGAACTTCAAAACCAGAAGCCCGCACTGTATTTCACGGAGCAAATGCAGCTCAAACATACGCCTGAGATGGGAAAAGGCAGCTGGAAAAGCAAAGCGAAATTATAAAATAAAATTTCAAAGAAGAAATGAAAAAAAATATCAGTGGCTGTGACAAACAACAACACAATTTTCAAGCCAGTTCTCATCACTCTGGTCTTCATTACAGAGACAACCCAAAGCACGACACGACCGCAGCAATCCCACCGACGGCACCCGGCTCTAAGTCACTTCCAAAGCCAGTGCCCCACAGGAAGGAAGTTGTCCCTTTGAAAACCCCTTTGCTTTCAGAAGCTATCTCCATGAAATTCCCCGTGTCCCTCCCCTTATCCCACAAATACCGCATCTGTTTTTGACATTCCTGGCTGTGTTTGGCAGCTCCCTGCAGCTCCAGTGGCAGGGACTCGGAGCGTCCTTGCTACTGTAAGGAGAACATACGAAGAACGGCAGAAAGTATCTTGGCTTCTACTTCCATCCATATCTTCATGCCAGAGCCAAAAATACTCCAAGCCTAATTTTAGATCCAGTTCTCTTAAAAGAAGGGTTTAATTAAGACAAAGCTAGTATTTTTGTTATAAAACTTCCACTTTCATGGCCTTTTGGGGAAAAAAACCCAAACTTTACACAAGCCTGGCAACCAAAGAGATCTCAGTCCATGTTATTTTGTCCACCTGCAGATTTTTCATGTTATTAAAACCTTCTTTTGAAAGTACATTTCATCATTGATTCTGTGATTTAAAATCACACAAGGAGAAAACAAGAAAACTTTGCAACTATGTTGTCCTACTGAAATTCGATAGATCTTGCCATTTAGAACTTCATCAGAAGGCACGTTGCTTATCACGCTTTACTGCGCTTCGGTTTCCTTCTCAGCACCTGCACTGCACAAAACCTAAGTGCACAACACCACTGCCTATACACACGCATAGAAATGAAAAAGGAGCTGAAATAGGCTTGAGTAGCATGGGGGGGGGGGGAAGTTCAATTGCATCACTGGAAAATGATAAAAAAGCTCCCAAAGCAGCACAGCTCCCACCTCAGCTAAAAACCGAACCCAAACACCCTCGTGCCCAAATCTCCACGTTGTCAGACACAGTTTAGGATTCCCAGTGCGAATTCCGAGGACTCTCAGAAATAAGAACCATCTTGGAAGGAGGAGAGGGGAAAACAACACTTATTTTCTACAGATAAATGCATCCTATAGCAGTAATGATTTTTTTGCCTCTATAGCATTTTCTCCAGGCTCAGTAACAGCACATTGATCTCTCTATAAAGGCATTCCTTTCAGCCTCTCAGACTGACTTCATTTCTAGTCAGCACCTATGCAAAATGCTTCATGCAATGCTGAATTTTAATTAAGAACCATGACAATCAGAAGTCAGAGTCTCTGCAGCATCTTGTTCTACAGAGACACTATGATGGGAGTACAGACCCAGGGACCTTTACTTTCTGTCAGAGTCCTGCTGTTTCAAACCACCTTTCCCAGTTGCCTTTCTGTTTGTGATTCTCTTCTAGCTGGAAGCCCCAGTTTTTAGGAGAAGATGCATCAGGCTCTGTGGAATCACACCCAGTGGGAGCCACAGCTTGTAGAAATAACTGAGAGGTGTCCCAGGTTCTACTGTAAATGCAACTCGGTGCTTTTCAGTTCCTCAGAATATTGACATAACAGTGCAGGGCTTGCAAACAAACACAGCACCCGAAATGCAGCCCTCACTGCCTTCCAGACTTCAAGGTCACTTCAGAATCTGCACAACATCAGAGCTGTCCCAAGCATGGGTTGGAAGGGGTGAAAAAGGAACAGTGTGCTCATCTCACCCAGGGTGGTTAAATTCTTTCAGATAAAGCTCTCCAATGAATTTCGACTGGTGACAAGCATGGGAAATTTCAGCCTTAAGCACTGAAAGTTGTCAAAAATACGAGCAAATTAGATGTTCTGCTATTTTACCACTCGAAATACAGACAATACAGACGTTTGCATGACTTTTTAAGCGCAAATCTTTGCAAAAAGATAGCTTCTATAGAGGCTCCCATTTCTTGGGAGAAGATAAGCTAAAAAATAAACCTGAAGCCCCTCCATCTTACAGGCTACATAGGGGAGAGGAAAACAGCAGCTGTTTATAAATGGGTGGAGCACTGCTATACCAGGAGGGAACTCTTCGCTTGCTTTGAGTTTGAAAAGAACGTATCTGTTCTCCGGGTTGAGTTCCAGCAGCGAGGCCCCGCCAGCCCCTCTCCACCTCCTGTGGCTCTGGCCCCGCTCCAGCTCGGGCAGCCCGCGGTACCCCCTGCTCCATCCACCACCAGCACCTGCTTTCTTTTTAAACTTACCAGTCGGGTGCTGGGAAGTCAAACCCCTTGGGGTGGGTTACGTGGTTTGTAATGTGTGACAAATACCGGTTCTAATTTGGAAAAGCCATCACTTAACACAGTCAGAACAACAGCTCTACCAAGTCCTCCGTCTCTCGGTTTTCTTCCATCATTCCACGGACACCATTCTTCAGGACAAAGCTGGTGGGGGGTTCAAAGCGCAGGACGGGCACTCAGCCCCGGGCTACCCCAGCGAGTGAACGCGGGGTGCCCGTGCTACGTGCTGATGTGCAGCCTGGACAGCTGGACAACACCCGGACACCACCCGGACACGTCAACCCGCGGCACGGTGGCTGCCGCGGAGCTGCTCCAGAACCTCGCTGAGCGCCGCTGCCTTCTGGGGCCTGGTGACAAGGATTTCTGTGCTATGGCTGAGGAAAGAGAATTATCATCGACGATGAACTGAGCCAGACAACTTTTCCTGAGGAAGAATGACATTAATATTAGAAATTGCTAAAGCAGAAGCCATTCTAGGATTATAATCATCCAATGAGGGAGATTTTTTTTTTAAAAAAGTGAGAAGAGTGTTTGTTCTTTTATGGATGTGCAGAGTAACCGCATAGAGAACAAGCAAGAGTCACTAACATGATCATTATGCTGCCATTTTTCTAGTTACCGGAATCATGCTAACATTGGCACGAAGTAAGGCAAGAGAAAAGAAGGCTGAGGGGAGACCTTATTGCCCTCTACAGCTACCTGAAGGGAAGCTGTGGAGAGGCAGGAGTTGGTTTGTTCTCCCTGGTGACAAGGGACAGAACAAGAGGAAATGGCCTGAAGTTGACCCAGGGGAGGTTCAGGCTGGATCTCAGGAAGCATTTCTTTCCAGAAAGGGTTGTTAGGTATTGGAATGGGCTGCCCAGGGAGGTGGTGGAGTCACCAGCCCTGGAGGTGTTTAAGAGCTGGGGAGATGTTGTGCTGAGGGATGTGGTTTAGTGGTTTTTGACAGGGCTGGGAGTAAGGTTGGACTTGATGATCCTGAAGGTCTCTTCCAGCTGGAACTAGTCTATGAGTCTCTAAGAGCTCTAAATTACACTAAGAAGAAACAAAGACACCAAGACAAAACAAAGAATCAAACAAGTACCTGACACCAAGGTGCCTTAACGCCCCTGCCCCATGCAGTGCTTCTCCCCAGCACCCCCCCCATCCACGAACCGCTCTCTACCTGCTCACGATACACCTACACACATGTGCAAACAGCCACGCCACGGGAAATTAAAGAGTTATGTCAATAAATGCTACCCTGCAAAGTAGATTTGGAGACAACAGACAGGCATGTTTTGAAGCAACATGAAATACCAGCGCATCTCCCGGGGAGCCAGCTTCCCATCTATAACCAGTCCAAACGCCCATTCCAGCAGACAATCTGAGCCAAATACAAGAAGCTACAAGTCTCACAGTTTGGGCCAACTGCCAAGGAGGTGTTAAGAGTTAACTTTGAAACTATACAGCAAGATGTCAGCCTTCCCATGGTGACTATGTTATTGCAGGGAAAGTACAACCGTGCCCGTCAAAGCACCCGTGGTTTGTGGGAACGGAGAGGCTGACGAGATTATGCGGATACTTCACATATTTCTCCAAGAGTCACAGGAGGAATTTTCTGCTCACAGAACCTGAGGGATGAGAACTTGACTGAGCAAACCATCACTGGCGAGACTCGAGCTGGTGGCTTCGATAATCGCTGCACGTGACCGGGCTGCGGTCGCTCGTCCCCGCGGCAGCTGGAGCAGCGAGGCTGCCGTGGGAATGTCACGCTGCCTGCTGCTCTGCAGCACCAGCAACCTGCAACAGGGAGAGGAGGGGGATCCAGACAGCAGGCAGAGGCTTGCAGCCTTCAGCACTTCATCTTTTCGTTACAATAATAACCCAACAGATAAGCTGCCATCCCCGCGCTGGCTGGATCTCGGAATACAGCCGATTTGAAAGCCCATCGATGTTTTTCTCCCTGTCTAACAGGCTCCTTCCCCACCCGACACAACCAAGCTGCCCCTTTTCTGCCCATGCTGCTGTTCTAGCAGCCTACTGCAGCAGCGGGGGACAGTCAGACAGTCTGTCTGTCTGTCCATCTGTCCCTGCCTCCTGGCTGGTTTGTTGCTGCATGTTTTCCACTGCCTCTCCCGCGCCTCTGGCTGCTTGTAGGGTGCAGCTGCCCAAGAAGCCTTCCCAACACGCTACGTTACAGCCCGTTACCTCATTATTAGAGAAAAGCATTTTGGACAGCCTTTGCCAACCTCTCAAAGCTAAATAACCACGCAAAGCTTCCAACCCAGCTGCCAATAAGAACGCAGAGATAGCAGGGAGTTGGGCTGAATTTCAGTTTCTGCTCTACAAATACAGTCAGGGAAAAAAACCAACTTCCAGAGACACTGAACAAAGCTGCTACAGTTTTCCAGGCTGTGAGCTCGAGCTCTCTTCCTCCAGTTGTGGTCAGGCCGGACCGTTAGCTGCAAGCACCCACCCGCAGAACAGCGATACCTGTGCTCTCAGCAGCGGGGCCACCTGAATGGCTACTGAACTCACCCCTCCTGGCTCATGCTCCCCCGTTTCCCGTGGCCACCGCCTGACCCCCGGCATCTCGCGCCTGCTCCGCTGCTGCATTCGATCAACGCTCCTCTCTCAGACTGTTCTGATCGTTACATGCAGTGCTGACATGGAAGAGCATGGGCACCGCCTGAACTGGAAACACTGGACACTCTCCAAAAGGAGTAAAAAGAGGTACGGGGCTGACTCCAAGAGTAAATATTCCAGACTGCACAAACTAGTAAATATTGACATTTTCACTGAATCACAGAGCGGTAGGGGTTGGATTTTTGGTGTATTTCATCATTTAGTCAGAAAGTATTCTCTTCACCAAAGAAGAAAAGCAGGTTTGAGGGTTCTCGTGGTTGATTGGTTCTGAAGTTATTGAGCAAGCTTTACTTTCTATACTTCTATTCAGAATTAAAAGAAACAAAAAAAAAGGAAGAAATTAAAATCAACCCACTCCCAGCCTTCTGCCCCAAACCAGAAGCTCTTTTTTCTGCACTCTAAGGAGCAGAAGTGTACTGCTGAGATTTACGATCTCTCTCAAGGAAAGACTTTTGTGTAACTTCTGATTAATTTCCACTTGGAGCTATCAGATTTTTACTGCAGAGTTATGAAAAGAGGGGACAGGGAAGGCAGGAAGAAAGCAGGACAAGCCCTCACAGGGCTCATACTTGGTGTTCTTCCAAGACAGCAGCGTCCCAGCAAGAAAAATCCAGAGGCTACATCCACCTGACCCACAACTGCTGCTAGCAGAACCTTCTAGAGCAGCTCGGCACCAGATGAAGCTCAGCAGTGTCTGGATTGAGCTATAACAGAGCTCTTTTCATGAATGAACTTCTCCTGCAGGACAAAATACAATGGAGAGCATCGCATTCAAAATGGGACACTTCTTGCTCTGTTGTAAGAAGCTGCAGTTAAAAATAAACCCCAACCCCACTGCTTTGGAAAGGAATGCCCTCCCCATTTTTTCTAGTTTTTCTTACTCTGCCATTTTTAGCATTTGTTCAAATTGCTATTTTTCAGCCTTGCAGCCTCTCCAGTCTTAAAATTAGGCAAAAGCTCCAAGTTCTCTTCATAAATCTGTCTTTTAGATGATTTTTTTTCCACCCAAATTAATTCTAAAAATATAACAAAGAAAACCACTACCAGCACTGGGCTCACTGTCTTCCAGTTACCAGCGGTTACCACCCGACAAGCCACAGCTATACTGAAGTTCTCTTTGTGAGGATTTAAAAAAACCCCCACATTTACTTGAAAAACAGCGTAACGTGCTCGGCTTGTCTCTAACAAAGGAGCCACTCGAGTCCTTCAATCAGAACTCGCTGCCTTCTACCCATGGGTTTTCCTCTCGCCCACCAGCAAGGTCCACCCGCTCACTGCCACTGACCCGCAGCGCTGCTGAGGCTTGGACAAGGCAGAGGGTGAAGAACTCGTGTTTCTGGCCCAGGACCATGTCGCACCCATGGAGTGATAAAACCTGTGTTTGGAGCCTTGGTGCCTCCACAGCAGCGTACCTGCTTCCCACCGCACACCCCTCGAATGGCATCTTATCGCTGTCCCCAGCCTCTTCTTCTGACCTGAAAGGAAGATTCTGAGTGCAACCCAGATGAATTGCATTCCCAGCATTTTTTTTTTCCAAGAGGGACTTTTTTTCCCAGCTTACTGTGAAGCAGTAGCCATTTCAACTTGTGATAGCAGTCAGTTTAAGCAAGCAGATCAAGAGCCTTCCTTGGAGGTGCAGCTTAGTGAATGAAGGGGAGAGAGAAGCTTCACGCCTGCCATCTAACCCTGCCGTAAACAAGAATGGAGTTGTGAGGGAAGGACAAAAAGTTCCCACTAAGCCTGGGCCCAGGGGTATCAGAAAGACCCGTCTGGCTCAGATCGATGGCTCACATCTCAACAGGGCAGAAAGCTGCTGTTTGGAGAGAACCCAAAGCCCACGGTCTGTGGTCCACTGCTGTGACACTCTACCTGCTGACTCTCCTAACCCTGTTTTGAACCTGCCTACACGGCCTGTGTTCAAAACATCCTCTGGCTGCCAGCTGCATAAATTCACTACCTGCTGTGTAAATAAATACTCTCTAATCTGTCTTCAATCCGTTCCTAACCAGTTTCATCGAGTGTCCTGTAATTCTGGTCCTGCGGGGTTTCTGTTGGCAGTTCTGCGGTCACCTTCCCCACCAACCCCGTGGCTTTGTAAACCTTGGTCACATTGCCCCCCTCAGCCTCTCATCTCCCCAATCAAGCCTTTCAAATGGCACAACTCCACAGCAGGCAGCGACACCATCCCCTTGGCTTGAGGACTGCCTCTCTGAGGGGGTACTAACTGAAGATGTGAGCACAAAAACTGCACCCCGTGCTGAAAATGCAGTGGGCACACCAGTGTCCCAAACACTGACAAAAGTCACACCTTTTTCTTGTCCTCAGTGCCTTTTTCTGACGGTGCCAAAAGGCACTGCCCATCGTTTTCTGGCTTTTTTTCTGGCTGCTGCTGCTCCACCTTGCAGACAATGATTCTGGAGAACTCTCAGTGACAACCAGAAGGCCCCTTTTTCCAAGTTGGAACCTTCAGTTCCCAGTTCAGCACCACATGAGCATGGTTTAGTAAGCTTTTTTCCTTATTGGAAAAAACGTAGCTCAAAAACCTTGTGTTTACCTAGGCTGACATTCACCTGCCACGTTTGTGCCCACTTAGTTACGTGATGGTCTTCAGGAATTCCTCAGCACTGACACAGCAGCTAACTAGCCAAAAGTAACAGTAAGACTGTTTTTCATCAGAACTGGAATTATTTTGAAGCTGGTGCAAGTTAACAGATTGAGCTGTTGGTTTGAGTGATGTCTAGAAGCCACAGGGAAGGCAACTGAGATCCATCTCAGAGAGCTGGTTTTATCATTGTGGGAAAAATACCAGAGATGGGAGATTTATTAAGCAGGACAGAAAGTGGGAGCAAAACTCAACCAAAACACACACCCACACCCGCCTCACACCTCCATGACTGATGATGGGGAACAGTACAAAACCTGCAACAGATTGCTGACAGAACTGTAGACTGTTCCTGGATGTAGCTGCACGACCCCTGTTATAGGAGAAATCAGCTCTCCTGTATCACCAGCTCTGGTGATGCTCTAGAACAACAGCCAGACAGTCGAGTTGTATTCTGTCAGCTCTCAGTCCTCACTCCTGCCTTACAGTGACAAATGACTGTCAAGGAGATCTTCAAAACTACCTTGTAAAATGTTCATGTTAAAACTCCAAGTAACACTGGAGAAAAAAAAATAATATTCTAACTAAAACTCATACTGAAGATGGAAGCAGGATTCTTCTGCTAAAGAATTCTGTATTTGGGTAAAGCTGAATCACCACAGTACCAACACAAATTAAACTAAATCTTACTCAAATTAGAGGGCTACAACAGCTTATCGTGCAAGCAAACTGACCAGCAACTATAAACAAAAGCCTTGAGAACTTCTGCGATTCATCTAAGATCTTAAGCAAGCAAGTCTTTTGGCTCAAGTGCACCCTGAGCACTGCTCCACCAGCACAGCAATCATCATCTGCCACGTGCAGCATTGCCAAGGGCTGGCTCCTAAAAAGTGTCACAGACGCTTCATGTGGTAAAAGTAGAAGATGCACAGTGGAAAAAAAACCCCAAACCACTGGTAATTCCCATGTCTGGACACGACTGCAGTTTGCTCTGTGAGAGAAAACAAAAAAAACCAACAAACCACCTTTATTCAGACCCAAAAGTTAATTTAAATTAACTATGAACATGCCACTCCTCCTTTTCTCAAAGGAACCAAGGACAATTTTATAGCTGTTCTCTCAAGCATCGAATAACTTCAGACCAAAAAAAAAATCCCCAAGTTTAAAAATTTTTTCATCGGGTTCTGATGGTGATTTTAGAAGAGGAAGCTCTCCCTGGAGCCACGGGAGTCTGTTTCAGGTCTGCAGGCACAGACTGCTTCCTAGCAAACAGAAGCAGCCAGTTTACTGCCGTGTGTAAGCAAAAGGTGCAAAGAGTTAGTTCCCCGGAATGAAGCCATTCTCAAATGCTGCTCCTTTCATCCTACAAATTCTTTCCTACCTTGTCCAACTCTAGATGTTCTGTGCACTTCAATCACACATGACATCAGAAAACCTTACATGCAATTTCATGAGCTGAAGAAAACACGAAGATGCCCCAGCTAAGCTCACATCATGTCTGCTGTCTTTTCCTTATCAACAGTTCAAGTCTTAAGAGACAAGTCTCTTCCTTGGGAACCGTGACACAGCTCCTGTGGCCACTCCCCAAGTTTTGTTTTCCTCACCAGTTTTGTACGGAGAATCTATTTTGAAAACATTTTGAAATCTGTATATGCAACAACGACACGTGAGCCAGTAAGTTGCCAGTATACACACAGTTGCTAACTCGGGTTTTTGGTTCTTTACCCTGCACACCCCACGTTTGTTTAACTTAGTAAAGCAGCAGCAGACCACCACTGCCACCACCACCATCACACTGACCCTGGCACGTACAGCTAGTCCTCCCCGAAAAAGCAACCCGCCCCCTCGAAGCCAGAGGCAAGAAATAACTTCACTGATAACCTGTTCAAGACAGGCAAAGACCAAGTGGCAAACACTGCAGGTCATTTCTCTTTCCAGTTCTCTGCTCCATTCACGAGATCAAATCTTGCCATTCCAAAGCTTTAAACTCCCTTTAAAACAGAGTACTCAGTAAGAGAAGACCGAGGAGCTGACAAATGAAATGAAATGAAGATGGTGCCTGACTTCTTGTTCTACACCTCTTTCCACAGTGGCAAAGAAACACAGTTGTGTCAGAGGCTCTGAGAGGCTGCCCAGGAATGTCCGAGCTGAAGCGAGGCCACCCCACCATCCTCAGAGGCCACTTGCCAGCGGTCAGTCTGGTCTCAGAGCACAGCCTGGGTGTCGGAACAGAAGATCATAGAATCACAGAATGGCAGGGGTCGGAAGGGACCTCTGGAGATCATTGACTCCAACAGGTCTATCTACCCTCAGCTGCCCAGCAGCATTTACATGTTTAACTTCTATCTGGTCTGCTCCATTAGAGACAATGATTAATTTGAGGTTCCCTGGGCTGGAATTTTCATCTATTAACACACTGAGGTATTAAGGGAGATGATGACAGGTTAGTGCAGCTAAGATGATTATCTATTTTCCCCACATCTTTCATGAATTGGTCACGCTTGATTACAAGGTAATGGACAAAGTGTAGGGGAGTAAACTTAAAGCAGTTTCATCCAAGAACTGTCAGCAAGTTCAGACCACCCCATTCTGACAAGCTGCTAAGGGGGTCCCTTACATAAAGCTAACGGGTTTTGCTGGCAGATCAATACCTCCCAGGTACCAAGCCTTGGGAACCCTGTCAAACATTCAGGGAGGCTGCACAGCAAGAGATGTGCCAATACTGAGACAACACAATATGAAATATAAGCCATGCAATTTGCACATAAACACAAGATTTGATGGTCTAGGCAAGCGGCGCTTTGTAGCATGAGATGTAATTCTAGTACGGATTTAAAAGTCTGAAGAAAAAATGAGCTGCAATATAAAATGTATTGCCAAGTTGCAACAGAAATAATGTATGTATGTTGCCAGTGATAATTAAAAAAAAAATTAACAAAACTGCACATGCACTTTTAAAAAGAAGAGTTAATTTAGTGCTTAAGAGCTGTGTGCTCACTCCAGCCTGTGCTGACTCAGGAGAATGCAATCCCCCGGTTATCCAGGGAACAGGTTTTCTTCCAACAGCTGAGTCCTCCTACTTGTGCAAAACTCTTTCTGGCCTCCCGAGCAGCAGCGAAACCAAAGCTATCAGTTGTCCCAGCAGCCAGCTCCAGCACACAGCCCTGTTCTGAAAGCGGCGGCAGCAGGGGATGCCCAGTGAGCGGCAGCAGCCACACAACAGCCCCGCGGGGCTCATGGCGTCGGGGGGTTTACTTCACATATCTGATGCTTGGGAGTGACACGCGTCCAGCTCGGGATCCAAACCAGTGGGGCGGGTAGCACCAAGAAGTGGATTTTTGTTCTGCCCCTCAGCGAGCCACCGTAGCACTTTCCTTCAATTGATCTGTGAAGGAACAGCGAGGCTGGGCAGCAAAGAAACCTCAGCCAACAGCTTTGCTGTGCTCCCTGCTGTGTCTGTCGCCCCGTGGCTCTTGACTTGAGGCATTTAAAAGGGTCTAACACCACAACAACAAAATACATCTAAACGTAAATATTTAT
>WUAM01000284.1:935221-950673 GCA_024336885.1 Actenoides hombroni
AAGTTCAAAGGTTGATCTAGAAAAATGTTTAAATTAATTTAGAAAGGCAAGAAACGGGACTGCAGCTGAAGAGAAAGGAAAAGGAAAGCTGCAGTGAAAACCCAGTCTCCATTAACCCCCGGCCCTACGTTGTCCCCCACACGCAACGCTTAGATTCCCAGTGAGTTCCTCTAAAATGGTTTATCAGACCGATACAGGCAAGGAAAGCTGACACGTACCCTCCAGCCCCCCAGGTCACCCACTCAGAAGATCCGAAATAGCTTCTACTGCTTCTCAGAACACTTGGAAATATTTTTCCACCATTTACGTGACCTCATCCTTAAGGACACGTTTGAAAACAACGTTCGATGCCTTCTGACTCACAGCCAGTGGTTTCGCTGGCAGCCAAACATGTGCACTCCAAAACACTCTGTACAATCTAAATTGCAAATACAGTACGAGTATATCAAGTTCCCTTTACAGTTTATGGCTTCGTATGCGAGGGGAAAAAACCACTCGAAAATAAACAGAATCAAAGCTATACCCTACCTTATGGAAAAGGCTGCAGTTATGAAAGGGCTGCGAATGTTTTGTCCAAAAAGATAGCCCAGCTGTCTATTTGTGCTTCAATGGAGCTAAGCAAACAGCTTTCAGCAAGAAACAGAGGGGATCTTTTCCTGGCAGTGGGTGAAAAAAAGCTAGTAAAAATTCAAAGTAAAAGGAAACACAGAGGGGAGCAAAAAACCCCCAAACCTTTTATCCTCTGAAGTACAAGACGGGAATAAAAAAAAAACATTCTGTTTCAGAATGATGGGTTTGGCATCACAATTCGTAATTACCCTCCTATCTTCCCTCTCCCTTTCGCCTTCCTGAAATTCTAAGCTAATTTCAGAGCTCTCTGAACTTCTTGCCCAGGGCAAAGCCATGAAGCAGACTTCCACTGGAACTCTCCCCCGTCCCCGCCGCAGAGCAGGGCTGCGGAAGGGGAGGCTGTGCTCTCTTTGAAGGCTTGCTATTAGCCCTCGGACCTGCTCAGTCCAGCTCTCCCTTCCACACGGCTCGAGCCAGCGCGCTGCCTTCCCACGCCTCTCGCTCGGCTGGTGCTCTCTCAGGTGCCACTGGAAGAGGGAGGAACCTCCCAGGCTGTCTGGTTTCATCACCCCTGAAATCACCGAAGGTTTGAATTTAGGTGACCGCGGCCATAAAACGAAGGAGCTAGAACCTGTTCTCCCTCTCCTCTTCCACACGCCAGCAGAGCAGGCTGCTCTCCGGGGAGCCAGCAGGTCCTGCCCAGCTCGGCGGCACCAAGGTCCGGCCGCACGCGCAGCCACACGACAGCACCGGGGAGGATAAAAGGCAGCTCAACTGCCATTGCCTTTGTAGCAAAATACCACTCCACAGTAAAAGGGATCCAGTTCTTATTCAATAATGAAAGATGTGCCTTCTGAAAAGAGCACCGTTCTTCCTAAATGGCAGTCGGCAAGACAGATGTCAGGGCAACGAAAGCGACCGCGCCTGCGGCTCAAAGCTGCGTGCAGGGGAAAGGAAGCTGGTGGCCACTTCGCACTCCTGGCTACAGCCTTCAGGACTCAGGCTTGGAAGAAACCCCACTGCCAGCACTTCTTTTTTAAGTAAAAACTTCATTACCTAATTCTGGTCTTTGGAACCCGCTCTTTATCTGGCATTTCCTCAAAAGATCCAGAAGGTTTTTCTTTGAAGTTCATTATTTTTCCCCTCCTCTACCTTTCTAATCCTGAAACACGAGGAAAGAAAAAATAAATCTTTATTTCTCCTTCTCTGAAAGAATGCCTCGAGTTTTAATCATTTGATCCCTGTTACAAAAACAATTAAGCACACATCTGTTCCCAACTCTCAAATACGTAGTACGATGGTAAAAAGTCCCTAACAAAACACCTGCTTGTAGGAACAAAACCCCGAATCTGCCTCGTGGCACACAAAAGCACGTCTTCTTCTCATGCTTAACAGCAAGGGAAACTACTGATCTCCTCCCTGCACGTCAACGTCGTACGCTGGGCAAGGTAAACCCCCAGTTCATCTGCTGTTGACAACGACAGGCTCACAGAATAACCCCAAATGTGGGATTTGTTCAGTGAGCTAAAGGTTACAGAGGGTTTAGTGTGACAGGCTTCCCGAGGAGCAAGAGGCCGCATGTCCAAGATGCCCTTCCAGGACACCTAACTGAGAGACAAAGCAGAACAGCAGCACCACAAAGCCCTCATCTCACTGCACAACTCAGCACCATCACTCCCATTTCTATTAATAACTGGAATGCTTCTAAAAAAACCCCTCTCCGTAGCTGAAAGACAGAAAATTCTGGAGTAATTAAGACTCCCAAGCAAAAATTCCAGTTTCTAACGGAGGTGCCTGGTGCCATTTAGATACCCCTGACCTGGTGGGTATGGCAGGACCATGCAAGGAGCTGCACGTCCTTCTGGAGCAGGGGCTGGGAGCAGAACAGGAAGCCTGGGAGCTTCTAAAAACCACACTAGACTAACCATAAAGATGAGATTTGGCTGCCTAACATCAAACGGGTTTATACAAAAACAAAACAAAAGAAGCTTTGTGCACAAGGCTCTTTTCCAGCCATTAGATTTGGAAAGTTTCTGTGATGCTAAGGCTGGAAAAGGCCAGGCCCCCTCCGCTTCACCCCATCAGTACAATGCCTCGGGGCGCAGGTATCGTCCTGCCCCAGCCATGTAAGCACTCTGCAAGATGAATCAAAGTGTTGCAAGGAGACGATCACAGTTTCGTGCCTAGGTGAAGCCAGTACAAGCCTGTCCTGCTGCTGCCGTAAGCGTTTCCCCCTCTTTACACCACAGCCCCACCACACAGAGCAACCAGCCGCTCCTTGGCCCAAGGACAGCACAGGAGCATGATGAAATGGATGCCAAGGAAAAATGGGTTTCTCCCCTGCACCAGCACGCCCCGAGCCTGGCACAGGTCCTCTGCACGAGTCCCATCCGCGCTCTGAGCTGACAGTGCACCAACTCTGCCTGGTACAGAGGCTGCTCAGAGATGGGTCAGCAACCTGCTCCAGGAACCCTCTCCTCTTCCTGGGGAAGAGAAGGGCCGAGTCAGCGGGCGTGCTGAGCTCGGCTCAAGGCAGGGACTTCAAGGCAGGGATCAAACCCGCGCAGGGCTTACGGGGAGTGGGGAACCTGCTGGAGGCAAATGGAACTTGAGCCGATGACCAAACCTCGACTAGCACCTGCGGTCCACCTAAGCAAACTACATCACTGAACATACCCTGGGTGAAATTACACCCAGTTGTGAAAAAACCCCAAAACCAAAACAACCACAAAACAACCCAACAACCCTGACCTGCTATGAAGTGTCTCCGTGCCTTTCCCAACGGTCTAAATTCATCTTTCACTTCATGCTATCATTTTCTTTTGCCCCCACCAGTCACTATGACGCACGGTATTAAAACAGTTGTATTAAAATGCTGGCTTTCTTAATTCACACTTTTTGTTTCTCAGTGCAAGTTTGTACGTAGGCCGGCCTTCAATACTGCAGCATTTTTCCCCTGCTTAATCAAAGCCTTGTGTGTGAGGACACTGACGCACAGCAGCTCGGTCCTGCTTGGCCAAAGCAGAACACCCGACGTTCGACGCGCAGAATGACGTACGCGTCAGAAATATTTCCTAACTGATCTTCATTTCACATTTTGATTACCCTTCTTCTCTGGAAAACAACACTCTGGGCAGATTGGCTCTGACGGCACAAAGCGCACAGCTCTCTCCCCACTGTGCGCACACGCTTCCGCGGGAAGGAACGAGCTAGAGAACGCACGAGTTTGGTGGCTTTCGCTATCAGCTTGGACACGCTGATAAAGAACCCCTGGAAAAGGGCATTTCTGAGCACATGGCGCTGCAAGCCCTACCTGCTGCCCTCTGCTCTGCCCATGCTACCCAGGAAACTCCGCTCCAGCGAAGCCGGGGGACAGTTTGTTACCGATTCCTAAAGCACCTCCAGCAGCGTGCAAACACCTTAGCTAAGTCACCCCTTCCTGCTGCCCTCGGGATAATGGTACTAAGGACACCTAGCTCGAAAATTCAACCATGGCACAGAGAAACCCAAACTAAGGCTGTTTTTCTAAGCCACTGCAATTCAAACCGCCAACTGATCACCAAAGGCAGCTGCCGACCCAGGGAAGGAGCCCTGGGGTGACGCGTCTCAAGCAGAAGGTGAAGCTGCTTCCAGCCCTTGGAAAGGAGATGCCACCACACAGCAGAGGTGAACCAGCCTTGTGCTGAACATCTGAAACAAGGCGTTAAGGGCTTCGGTCCAGCTTTTCTGGTTGCTGGTTTCCCTACCACTGCTCATTAAACCCACTGCCGGATGGCGACTGGAAAGAGTGTGCTGCGTGACCTTCGGTGCCTGGAGTGAAGGGGCCGAGGGGAATCCTGTCACCGACCGACAAATATACCCACTAGAAGATGCCAAATATTTGCGCTGCCAGAGCTGCTGAAGGTGGAAGAAAACTACCCAGCCATCCGGATCGGTGGATTTCTGTGAGTCTGCGAAGAACAAAAGGCAAACACAGCTAAGTCAAGCTTGTGCAACACAAAATGTAAAGTTCTTTTTCCCAAGATACAAGAAACCCATGTCTGTTCTTTGCCACGTATTTTTGGAAACACCCAAGACACACCTTTATATTAAAAAAAAAGGGGGAAAGAACTTAAAAGAACCCTCATTTCCTTCCTCAGAAAATAGTAATTGTTTGGATGAGCCACTAAATTAACTTCAGATGCAGAGAAAATGATTCATTAAACAGAACAATCAAAAATTGCGCTGGAGAGAGGAGGAGGAGGAGGAGGAACTTTAACCTTCCCCCTCTCCTGCCAAATAAATGACACAGTAGTTTGAAAAAAACCAATCAGAACATAGTAACACTTCTTAATAAGTAAGGCTTAAAACAGAAAGCTACAGAAAATTGAGGCAAGGAAGAAAAAAAAGCCAAGCTACAGATGACTGTAGTAGCCCGTGGAGCATTTTAATCCCCCAACTGTCCTCAAATACATCTGGAAACGTTGCACGGAGCAGCAGCAAGGCAGAGGTATCTCCAAGAGGTTACTTCCTAACGTAGGTGATGTTAGAAGTTCGACAAATAGTTAAAAGCAAGTTCTGCTTTTACAGTCACACATCTGCTGGACACCAGACGTTCGGTTCTGCACCGCACCACAGGGGATGACATGCAAAAGATTTTTTAATAAAAGAACAAAAACTGTTCTTCCGCAGATTCATCGGAGTTGCCACGAGATCAGCAGGAGAGGTTTCAGGGAAGCTGATGTTTCCTTTGATCGCAGTGGGTTACTTACTGACTCCTCAGATAATCACTACATCTGAATGAGAAATGGGGCAGAGGGTGGGAACCCTGCCTGCTTCTCCCGTGACAGCTTCCTGAGGTGGATCAGAAGGTCTGACAGACAGCTGTCTGAAGCCATGACATGAGGTTTGCATTTTCACCTGAAAATATTTTCCACACACGTGTGACCTTCTGTAAACTAGGAAGGTTCGTTCGTCAGCGTAGATTTGGGGTTCAGTGGGAAAGGTGTGTTTGAGGAGATGACTAACGCAGACAGCTAAACCAGTATGGATACCAAAGCAGCAGGTGGGGGTTTGCCAGTGAGAGATGGCTTTCCTCAGACACACCTTGCTATATTTTACCTGAATGAAAACAGGCCATAATAGAGAAGCATTTTCAACAGCATAAACACACCTACGCTGCATTCACACTTTAAAGGGCCAGTGAAGAAGCAAACCCATTTTGTATGACCTCTCCGAGTCTAACCCAGCACGCTCCTGAAGGCTTCTGGGCTGGAGGGGTGGGTGGTATAGCTGGTCCTGGCCAGGATCTCACCCCATAACGGCCCAGTCTCACAGCAACTGGGTGGGCAGGCCATTTCAAACACAGGTTGTGTAGAAGGAAAAGGAGAACCCAGACCAGAAGCAGCAGCAGCGTAGGCCAAGACAACTGTTGTTTCAAGGGGGCTGTAAGGCACCAATCACATAAGGTGTTCCAGTTGAAGTTTTAAATAACCCGAGTCCCACGACTGGGGGGAAAAAGAATTTTAAATGCTGCCTGAAAGAATACTGCAGGTGGGGTTTCACAGGGGGTTTTAAGCCAACTGGGAGCAAGCTGCGGCCCAGCATTCCCTCCTCAATACAGTGCCAGGGGCTCCCCTGCACCATCATGCGTGAGCAACCACGGGTGATGCCAAAACCATCTCTCCAAAGGAGCACGTGCTCAGGGAGACAGCAACAGAGTGGCCTTCAGCCGCTCCGAGCTGAGCCACCGGCAGAGCCGTGCCCCGCGTTCTGCTCCTCAGGCGGAACAGTTCAGTTCAGCGCAGCTCCGCCTGGCCGTAGATCTGTCCCATGCACCCGCAGGACCCCAGCCCAAGACTCCCAACAGAGACAGCCACAACGCTGCCACAAGGTGCAAGTATGGCTATAGGATATTCAGATACAGCCAGAAAGGTGAAAACAGATTCCAGAAAGCCAACCGTATCACTTTTGACTTCACAAACCCAGAACAAAACCCTTCCCAAAGTCCCAGCGAAGCTCAGCAAGCTGCTCCGGGACGAGCGTGTCGGTTAAACGCATGCAGAGGCTGCACAGCTCTAGAAGCAACACAAGTTCCCTACCACAAAGGCTGTCCCCAGGCATTCCGTGGTCCTGGCCATCCAAAGCACACAGCAGTCCTGCTACCAGCCTTCTGCTATTGCCTTACTGCAACCCGAACGCTGAAACGCGACCCAAATCTACAAAGTGCCATTAACATCACAGGACCTACCTGATCAAGGAACAAAAGCTGATCAGCTACTCTAACCAACCCAGAAGTAAACACGCTCGAATTGAGACAGATCAAACGTCTCGCCAATCATCAGGAGAAGAAGCTGGGGAAAAGATGAAATACCCAAGGTAGGAGATAAATTAGACACTGCATTACAGATCATTCTGTAGCACTTTAGAACTAACTCATTACTACAGCTAATTAAAATTAATGGGGACTCGCTATTAATTCAAATAGAACAGTGTAGTAACAGCTTACAGGGGAAAAAAAAATGAAATAAAACATTTAAAGGGACACATTCTAAAATGAGGCACATCGACTTCAAGTAGGTACAGCAATTTACATCAACTGAAGATTCCTCCCCTTCCCCACCAAGACGAGAAATACTTCATAGCAGGCTCGAGCAGAAGGACCATCATTCAAACCTTCCTCCAAAATATGTTTACACAAATGTTAGACACCTTAGACATTTTTTTCCTCTACCAAGTCTTGGCACGTCAATGCTTTCCACTACTGCAACCCCGCTATCAGAGCACACCGCTTCATTCATACCCACACCGAAAATTGTCTAACAGCCTATCAAGCTGAGAGATTAGGAATCACTCGAACCATTAAAGCCCCAACTACATCAACTGCAATCCGAGCTTCCCAGCATGATCCCAATGTCTCCCTCTGCTCACTCAGCCCCCGGACCCCTTCCGACACAACTCTGCCTTCTCTAGCCTGGTGAAACTCCTCTTACAGAAGCCCTGCTACCTGGCCAGCCAATTTACACAGCCTGCCTGTCACTCTCATCCTTCAAAGCCTTCCACCACCATTCCTCTGCACTCTGGGTTTCATCTCCTCTCCAGCTCCTAGCCTCCTACCGATTAGTGCTGTCTGCTCCTCCTCCTCTGGACCAGGCGAGGTCCAGTAACCAGGTCTTTTCTGCGCCTACGCTTCTCTTCTGCACGAAGGGATCAGTGCAGATCTCCTTAATTATCATGTATATACAGACACTTGGCTTCACGGTGGATTAATTCAAACTCAAGTGACTAAAATAATCAAATTTAGATTAGCAAATGAGGAAACTTACCTTTTTATGTCCTTCATGGTCATTCTCAAAGAGTGATAACCACTAAACCCCACTGATCTGCGATACAACCTTTTCATTTCGCAGCTGGTATGGTCCCCAGTTAGACAACACCGTTAGCACACATTTATGCAGATCCTTGATGTAAAATTAATGACTAATACAAGTCACTATTTACCAGCTGGTTAAATTTTATCTTTATGGCTTTTGAAGCTGTGCTTGAAAGAAAATCAGGGTGAAATGTAAAATAGTACGCTCTGTATTTAGTTATCAGCTGACTAAAAACTAACAAAACATCCTGAACGCATAATGAAGTTGCTTAACAAAGTAAACCTTGCATTTTAAGTAATTTCTTTTTTCTTTCTTTTTTTTTACAGCCTCCTCTTTATTTAGTAGGTGAAATTAGGCAGGCTTGGCTACTACAGACTTCAAAATTTCAGATTTAGTAGAGTCCATGCTGGTTTTTTCTTAACTAACAAACTTTAGAAAGGAAATCTGTTTTCCCATCTTTTCAGTTTCAATTCATCTCCCTCAACTTTGAATAAACTACTCATGTAATCAGGGTGGTCACACCGCAAAAGGAAAATACATTGCTACTGAAGCAGGTGTTCTTCTCGAACCCAAGTTTTTCACACTTCAAACCCTAATTCTGGATACTTCACCCATCGCCTTCACTAGAGCAATGGTTTTATTTCTTCTCAACGCTTGGCAGTTACCTTGATTGAAAGATCTGTCTTAATTTAGGTATTATTAGTATACTACAGCACATTTAGTCCTGCACACAGGTTTATTTTTGAGAAAGCATGACAAAAATGACTCCAACCTGAACCAGGCCACTTTCTCAACCTCAGCTTGCCTTCTCCAGGGATGTGCTACCAACCGCTTCAGGGTCAAAACAGAATTTAAAAGAAATGCAAATATTTGCTCTCTTCCTGGGAAAGCACTGCACAGAGAGGGGGGGAAGGAGGGGCTGGGCACATGGGGACTCACACCAATATACCTGGAGAGCTGTATCGAGCTGGGAAGCATCGGGGTAGGCAATCCCTCCACTCTAAAGGGTATTTCCTAACGAAAAATATGCAACCCCTTTTCCAGAGCCTTCCTACTGCAGAAACATCTCACCAGCACCGCCCAATTAGATCAAATTGGGTGGCTGGCTGTTTTTGTTGTGTGCATGATAATACAAAGACTCTCCAAGTTCCTGCTCAACAAAGGCTTGTGTGAAACAGGCTTTGAAGACACAATAACATTCCTCTCGCGAGTTTCAAGCCCGGGGGCTAAAAGCACCAAGTAACTATTCATTCTTCCATCTTGAGACACATTCCTAACCTAGTTCAAAGGCCTGAAAAAACATGCCCTAGCTACATGCCTGCACACCTTCTGAAGGGCCTTTCCCTTCCAGAAGAGCTTGCCAGGGAAAGCAGTTTCACACAGAGAAGAACGAAACGCAGTTGAGAGTTTTGTTTCATTTTTAAGAACCCGTAAATTGTTTAAAGCATCCGAGACTGTCTGGGGTATAAGTCGATCAGCTACGTGAGTCCATTTGAGGATAAAGTTTCCCCATTTCCACGTTTCAACTCCAGTGACCGTGCCAGGGCACCGGTGCTGGCAGACACCAGGTCTTCTCCTGCTGCTCCCAAGACACAGCCTTGGCAGGCAGGAGCGTGCGCAGCGGCTGGGAAAAGAAGAGGGACGATTTGGGGCTGTTTGGTGTCCATCGCTGCTCCTCTTTTTCGTTTCATCTGCCCCTGTTTTCATCTCAGACTGCTAAGAGAGATGTAAATCACACCCTTATCGAGATAGCCAAGGAATTCAAGAACATTCTGCATCATGTTCACCAGATGATGATAACGTCAACAAAATACAAGGTTATTTCCAAAACACTGACACTTGAACAAATATTAACTTCCAATGAGAGAAATATTTACAGTTTTCAACCTACAGCTTCCTAAACAAACTGAATTCCTCTTTATACATTTTATTTTGCTGGTTCTCAGAAATCTGAATGCCATTACATGCAACATGAGGAAATATAACCCATTAGTAGTACCTCAGCATAACAATAGCTGCCATTTACTGGTAGAGAGCCAGCACAGGGTGAGAGTGGGAGCAGGCAGATGGGAGCCAAGGTGGCTGAGGAGAGACACCCCCCCCCCCCCCTTTCCAGTACCACAGGCTGTTGAAAGCTGCCCAGACATCTTGCAGGACCACTCCCTGGCTGTGCCAGCCAGCTTGCTTCTTGAGATTCCTGCATCACAGACACCAGATCACAGGTTTCCTCTGTTTGTGATGGTTTTCAGTGCACCTAAGCATTAGAAATGCCAAGGATTCCTCACCTGTCCTTCATTTTCGGTGTGTGATCAAGAAATTAACTGTTTAGTGCTCATGCACCTCCCTTTGCTTATCAAAGCATAACAAATATTTATTATTCTGCAGTTTAGTTGCCACTAGTTAAATGAAAAAATAACAATCAATCAATCAATAATCAACTGTGTTGTGCAATAGAGAAAATCAAAAGAGGACCAAGCGCTAAAAGCCCCCAAAGGGAGGAAAGCACAAAGGGACATGTCTGGTGTCTGCGCTCGGCAAGAAAGTCAAGAGGAGAGATGGGGTAAATGGAGGGGGTTAAAGAGAGGCAATTTTATCACTTCTAACAACGCAGTTCCTACCTGTCCAAGATATATCTTCTCCTACTCAGGATTTCAATTAGTTGCTTTCTATCACTTCCAGAGGAATCACCAAACATAAACTGGGGGTTCCTGGCTGACCACAGCATCCCCCCGCTCTAGTGACTGTCCAGGCACATCAGTGAGGAGACCGAAGGTGACAGGCCCGGGCAGCAGCATGGCCCTGGTGTGCAGCACACAGAGCCTGTCGCTCACTCCCTGCTCTCCAGGGCTTAGCATCACCTCTCCTCAGGCAGCAATCCACTCCTCCAAATGAAGGCCAGCTATGCTGAAGACGAGTTACCAGTCAGTGTTTTCATCTCCAAGATTCCCTCCCCGATACACATCAGCCGTCACTCTGGGTGTCTCTGTGCACTGCTCACAGCACGGGAAGCTCAAGTCAGGATAAGTCCCAGCTTCAGCCATGGCGTTTTGAGCTCCACACCTCCCTTCCACTCCTCTGCTGTCACTTACCAACTGATAAACAAGGAGACCCCAGACGAGATACGCTGTAAGAGGAGCAACAAACTCAAATTTTCTTCCTCCCATCTACACTTCCTGAGGTTCTTTTACTCTCTTAATCAAGACATGTATCTCCTAGACAACTCTGGGCACAGTGCTTAAACAAGGATGTCACTAGAGACATCCAGACATCTACTATCTTATGAGGAGAATGAAAGGGGGTTGAGTTTGGGTTTTTTTGAACTCAACAATTCAGGGAAGTAAGGGCAGAAGGAACCCTCAGGATCACCAGCTTAGTCTCCTCCACTCCACACGACCGAGCTTTTTACTCCTTCAGGGAACGGTGCCATGGAAGGAAAGCCCCCCTGCACAGCCTATCTAAGTACTTCACTGACTGACAAAGCCAGCTCGAGGAGTTCCTGCCCCATCGTTATGTTGCGACAAACACGTGAGCACCACACTGGAATCCAGGCCGCTGAAACTGGACAAGAACCAAGGCTGACAGATAATTCTTGGTTTGTTTTTTTTTCTATTCACACAGATTCTGTGTTTCAGAGGAGGCTCGTCCAACGCTTAGGAGCCCTAGTGGGTTACAAATAGCCAACCTACACAGACTGGGGGGAGTGAAGAAGAAACACAGTCAATTAAAGCCATAGGTGTTCCCAGACTGCAACCTTCCTGCGTTTTATACCGTGTATCATCAGACAGTTCAAATGTGCATGTACGCTTCCGCAGCTCAAACTGTAAAGTGGACAACCTAAGTCCATTCTTCCTGAAGCCTGTCTTATTTGAAATGTTAATAGGTCATTTTTTCCATGTACCCAGCTTCCAAAAAGATGAACTTTTACAGCAGCTGACAAAACGTACACAGGTGAATTTTCTGTGGCAGGCCACGGGAACAGAACGCTTCACCCGACAGCTCAGGTGCCTGGCACCAGATCTTCCAACTACACTCTCAAATTATTACAAGCAGTTGAACACACACAAACTTTCACTGTCTCACCTACCTGATCAAAAACGATTCTGAAGAAAATACACTTTGCAATTACCCAAGGTTAAATCTCTAATAATAGTCTTCAGAGAACATGACCCAGATATGTCAAACATGATCAGAGAGAGATATATCAAGTCATCTTTTAGTTAGTTAGGAGTGCCAGGCTTATTTAAATCCCCTTTATCTCTTCACACCTTGGCTTTTGTTATATTTCCCATCATTTCTGTAAGCAGAGAGTGAAACTGTGGAACTTGAGAATCTTTTTCTTTTTTTTTTTTTAACTTACCAACATCTTTCCTTCACTACCTCCTATCTATCTATCTATCTATCTATCTATCTATCAATCTATCTATCTCCTGTATTCCAAGTAATGATGACTACTGTCACCATGTACAACCAGCCCAGAATGATGTCAGACTAGACCAAGGCTATTCACTTTCACACACACGTACTCTAACTGATCACATTATGTACACTTGACCAAACACCAGCTTTTAGCATTCTGACAGATTGGGAATTCAGATGTATTTGTTAATATTAATGTATTTCTGTTCTACCTCTTACCACAAAATGAAAAACGCAAGATCTGCTGTAACAAGCTACAATAATTCTGCCATTTGAAATCTTCTTTCACTGGATATTCTTTAAATTAAACAATTTGAAGGGAATCTATAATTACTAATCCATAAAGCAAATCGTGAAACTAATGAACCTCATTTTTAATCAAATTTATAACTGTCCAAATAGTACGAGTGTAAAGAACAAAATACAGCAGTGAAAAAAAGACCTGCATAAATACAGTTCTCCTGTCATTATGTGTATTTTATAAAAGCAAGGTTTTTTAATGTTAAAATTCACTCATTCCTACTTATCTTGAACTTAATTCAGATTCCTACCTGTGGTTTACTGCTGTGGCTGTGACAGGGATGCTACAAGACAAAGAATTCAGAAAAGAAGAGCCAGAGGCAAATTCTGCTTACCTTACAATGCACATCATCCCGTTGAGGTCAGCAGAAGAGCCAAATAGTATTAAAAAAAAAAAAACAGAGGAAAGAAATCTGATCACGAGTAAAGAATTCATGCACCCTCTAAACTGGGTGTCTACCCCAGTAACAAAGATCAAAAGCAAAATACAGAAAACTGCAGAACCATGCAAAATGAGCATCTCTGGAATAAACCTTCTGTGCACACCCAGGCTCTGCCATTTCTCTGTACTCAGACTTTCCCACACCACCATCCCCATCCCCATTCCCTTCAGGCCACGAACACTTCACAATTCTCTCCACCCACATCATCGTCACGTGAGAGTTGCTCTGGATCCTCTAAGTAACATCAATCTCTGATTTCCACCTCCCTTCCACACCAGTTCCTACAGCTACTCCCCAGCCTGTACCCCCTGCTCCCCGTCATGGTCTGTCAGCACCCCACCAGCTCCGACTTCCACAATAATCCACTCTCAAACTGGGAAGACCCACCTTGCTTTCCTCACAAACACAGATACTGCAGCTTGTTCAAAAGAATAGTCAAGTACATTTTACTTTCAGAACTTGCACTCGGGTACTGATAAAGACCTGGAAACTGTACAGTCCTAACGAGCAGCAGAACTCCAGCTACTGTAAAGCCTTCCTGAAACAAGGGAGCAGACCAAAGATGCTGCTCCAGTAAGATTCCCACCCCACAGCAGCTTGCTGCAGTGCATTTAGGAGTTGTAACTCTGTGTTTTAAGAAGAGGTACCCAAGGAAACACGGGATCTTCTCTCCGCACAGCTGCCAGTTCCAAGCTGAGCATCATCCTTGCCCTGCCATGGCATGTTTCCGTTTCAAATTGAAACCATGTTCAGAAACCAGGTTAAACAGAGATGTGCTAAAGAAGACCTGATATTACTTCATAATCGACTGAGTTGGTTTATAAATCATACAACTCCAGTTTTAAGCCAGGGAAACAAAAGAGAAAAATCCCAAGAAACTTGTCATTAAAACCAAGGTGGGGTGGGGAAATAATGAATACTACAATTGAATGTAGCTAGATTCAAGGAACTCATCTAGTGCCTAAACTACCAAAAAAAAATAAATTCCAACAAACCATCAAAAAACCCTGGAAACATTAATTATAAGCTTGTGGTCTTGTTAAACAGGAGAACTGCAAACATGCAAGTATGTGGAGACACAGGCTCAATTCTGGCAAACCATCAGGCATGGAGAAGAACCGGTGCGTGCACACAGCAAGAAATGCACTGGTTTGTCTACAGCAATGCCCAGAAAGTGTGGAAAGCTTGCCTAGCTCACTGGTGTTTACCTTGGTGCTGACCCAGAACTACAGAAACTTCTTTCAGCTCTGGAAACAACCTCCCAACAACAACTTTGGTTTAATTGTACACGTCTTGTTTTGGCAATTGCCGTGTTTCAGTTGTTCTACCTGAAGCTTTTAACTTGAGGAAACAAAAACAACTATTGAAAAGTATTAAAGCAATAAAAATAAAAAAGCAAGCAATGCCCTGACAACCGAAACCATAGAAACCCAGGTACATCATACAAAATCAGATGAGCAATTTTCTGTTGACCATCACATGCATTTTCAGGAGACCCGAATAAGCGTTCAGCTCTTCCCCTTAGCAGTGCTTGGCTCTAACTGGAACAAGACAACCAGACAGATGCCACGGTTCCATATTGTACCCCACTCCCCCCGTACCCCATTCCCTTCTCTTCTCTCACATCACCAGCACAGCCCAAACCACCCATGCGCGGGGCAAACCGGGCGTCACTGGAGCTGCGAGGCAGCCAAGTTAGCACTTGCTTGCCCCACACGTCTTCTGTTTAGTGTTACTCCCGCTCACTTTCACGAGTTCTCAGACTCATCAACCAAATGGAAATGAGGCCGGGGAATAATGGCCTCGCTTTGAAGCTCTGGAGATCAAAGCCACATACCTGGATTTATGCTACTATCCTGCTACAGCCTTTCCTGTTTCTCCAGAGCCAACGGCTAATGGTTTCCTCTCTGGAATATTTTTGACTACAAGCTATCGGCAGCTCATCTTCAAACCCCTGCTCCTTCTGGGAGCCTTCTACTCTCACAGCAGTCCCAAAAGCAGGATCCACAGCACACCCGCAACTTGTGCTCATCTGTTGTACAGGGTTTGTGTGGCAAGGTTGAGGTAGTGGGGGGAGAGGGGTGTGCTACAGGGGTGGCTTCTGCGAGAAGGTGCCCGAAGATTCCCCCATGTCCAGTGGGGCCAATATCTGCTGGTTCCCAGACGGACCCACCGCTGGCGGAGGTTGAGCCCAGCAGTGACGGTGGTAGCGCCTCTGAGGTAACTTATTTGAGAAGGGGGAGAAAAAACAATGGCACAACTTCAGCTGGACAAGTTGCTGCACTTGTAACAGGAAGGACACTTCAACACGACAGAGAAGAGTCAGTCAAGCCCCAGGATTTCAGGCATTGTCCTTCAAGTTGTGCCTGTT
>WUAM01000284.1:958663-975040 GCA_024336885.1 Actenoides hombroni
CTCCTCCCGCAGCCCTCCCCGCTGCCGGGCCCCGCCGCGGAACCGCCGCTGCCTCTGCCGTTAACCGCCGCCCCGCTGCCAGCGGGGAGGCCGTTCCCGCCGCTCGGCGGTTCTGGCCGTGCCCGGCCGGGGCTCGTTCGGCTCCGCCGGAACCGCTTCCGGCTGAGACGTGGCCCGAGGCGGCGTGTCCCCCTCCCCGGGCTCGGAGCGGGGCCTCGGCGCGGCCTCCACGGCGAGGAAGGGTCCCCGGCTGAGCTTTTCCCGCGGTGTGTGAAGCGTTTAATTTTGTCCCCCCGAATCACGCTGCATGAAGGCGAACATTGACCGCGACCTGCCGCGTAGCCGGGGCCGGGGCGGAGCGGGCGCGGAGCCCCCCGCGCTCGGGCAGCAGCGGGACAAGTGCGGCGAGCCGGGGCTGGGAGATAAATTGCTCAATGCTGCCATCTCCAGGGCAGCTCGAAACGGTCCCGGCTCAGCTCCTCCGCTTTCCGGAGACGGGGACCTGCCGTGGGTTTTGTCTCGTGGGGATACCGAACAAATATTTTTCGTTGTTTTTTATTCCCCAGGGTCGTTTCTCTTCAGAGCTGACTCTGGCCGGCCCGGGCGGTGCAGCCAGTTCCTCAGGTCCTTGTCCACTTGGGGTTTACTATCTGCACGGGTGGAGATCCCACAGTCTCTGTGGGCAGCCTGCTCCAGCATCTAGCCACCCCCACACCAAGTAAGGCTGGGGTTGGGTTTTTTACACATAAACAGAACTCCCCGTATTTCATTTTGCGCTCCTGCCTTTTGTCCCGACAGCGGGCACCCCAGGGAAGAACCCATCTCTCCATCCCGCCCATTCCATCAGCATGGTTATTTTCCATCCCTTAGCCCAAGGTTGATTTGATTGCATGTTTTGTTTGTTGAAACTCACTTGTAGTATTTACTTTCCTATGTTCAACAGTAAGGATGAAACTTGTGTAACTCCTTCAAAGATAGCGTAGTTGACTCTAGTTAAACTATTACTTAAGTAAACAAGTTAATTTCTCTGCTCAGGGAAGGGTAATAATGTCATGGGTACAATGGAAATGCGAAACAACGGATCTTACACCCAGACTTGTGCCTCGTTGAGGCGAAGCCAGACCACACGTGGAACGGCCGATGGGATTCTCCCACCGCGCTCCCTTACAAGCAGCAAGCGCGTCTGGTTGCGAGCAGCTGTACTCCACTTACCGCAGCAACAACTACTAGAAAGGTCTAGGTCACCCATTCCACACCCTGCTCACTAGGGCTGTTTCCATAGTGTGTTCTCCAGTCCAGGGGGAAAACAGTTTGACTCGTATCAGCATTTAGACAAAGCACATACATTCGTTACACAAAATATTTGTTATGTTCTAGCAATCAACTAACCAGTTTTCATCTTACAAAGCACACTATTAATTCAAACAGATCCTGTATTTTTCCAGCTCCCTGTGTACCTTCGTATGTCTCTGAAGAAGCCAGGAAAGGTAAAGCTTCATTCCTACACTTTCCAGCAAGGAATACAGGATCCCACCGAAGCGTCACTAAACTAACAGGAAGCTGAGCAATGGGTTTGGGTAATTCCCAGACTATACCGACCAACCTCCAGCTCTGCAACTATTATCTTTAGATTTCCAGCTTGTAACACATTCTGTTGCTTCACAGATTCTTTTTTATTTTGCTTTAATACTCTCTCCTTCACCACAGACAAAATTGCCCGGAGGGTGACTTTCAAAAAGAATCTTTTATCCAATTTATAGTATTTTTTTGTCTGTGCAATGGCTTAAAGCAATGGTCCCAAGCAGGTTTTGATGGAGGAGATGAGTTTCCTAAGTCCACAAGGTTTGGTTGTGTTGTTTTTTGGGGTTTTTTTTGATTTGCCTCTGTGGCAAAGCCCACAGAGGTACGAAAGCAAAAGGCAAACTAAAGGGTTTGCCCACAGTTACTTGGTGATAGCAGCGAGTCTTGGTCTCGCTCCGAGTCAGCTTTATTTTATCTTTTAGGTGTCACAACCTTTAACCAGGAATGACAGACAGAGCAGATGGTAACGCGTGGGCTACAGCCCGCAGTGGCATTTAACAATCACGGAAGCAAAGGGGACGAGGTGCTGATCCTGCAGGATCATCCCCTGGGCGAGAGCTTTCCAAGGCAAGAACCCACTACCTCCGTGGGAGAGGAGCGAAGGGAGCTGGGCCGTGCTGAGCTGCCTGCTGCCACCATGTGCCACTGAGGAGGGTTAGCTGGGCTTTGGGGTCAACGGGGCCAGGAGCCGCGTGGGAAGCGTGCGGCACAAAGCCAGAGAGCCTTCCTTGGGCGGTAAGGACGCTGCCTGCTGCTTGCCCCCATGCCGCAGCCTGGTCTCGGCGCTGACCATTTCCAGGCAGCATGCGCTGCTGGTGTGCGGCTGTCACCGGTTTGTCAGGAACGGGGAACCCAGAATGGGACAACAACAGAGCAAAAGAGTGAGTGATTGCTTCTAGGGAGAGGGGAGCGTTACTGCCTTGTTCAAAGGGTTTAGCAATGGAGCTTATCCAAAGACCCGACTTACGTCCAGTGATACTGGACAAAATTTAGTGATCTTTATCAACTGGGAAGGCACAGACTCATTTCACAGGCTCCAGCTGTGATTCAGGGTTCCTTGAGCTTTCACTTGTGTGAGAGGATCAAGCTTAATCATGGCCTGCTGATCATAAATGGAACAGACTTTTTTTGGTCTCTGCTCTTTCAAAGAATTACTAAAGATTCAAAGAGTCGCAGAAAAGCCTCACGACACTATGTGGTGCTGGGCAATCTAACGTCAAGAGCGAACGCACCCAGGAAAAAGCCATTCTGGCTTTACCTATCCAGCGACTGGCTCAGAGTTAACTGCGGCTACTTTTGAAAAAGGATTTGATGTAGCTCTACGAAAACATCAGCCCAATATTCTCACACAATCAAAAAGCAAACTGAACATTAGAAATTGTCACGTGAAGTAACAAAAACAAACCAGAGAATGACTTTGTTTAGCTGTATAGTCTATTGCACTCCTTGTCCTTGCCTATTCCAATTTTAAAATTTTTCTTATTCCAGTACTTCAGCTTCTCCTTATGTTCTAGTAACCTTCACTTCCTAGCAAGTAAGAACCAAAATAAGGCCACCCCCACCACTTCATGATTTGCAAATAGTTAATTACGGGATGATATTGCACGTGATGTCTTTTGAAAGCTCACCGGCGACAATGCACCATTACTTTTCATTGGACAACTTTCACAAATTACGACCCATTAAATCCCTGTTATCCCTTTTGATTATTTCATTTTTTTTGTGCTATGCAAGACAGTCATCAGAGTCCAACACCCAGAAGGTTTTTGCCAGACTAAAGAAGTGTTGAGGTTTCAAAGCAGAAGCTCAACAGGACGTACGTCAGTAATCCTCCGGCCAAGGTGGCATAGCGTAAGGGGGGTGGCACTACGGCCGGACCTTGAGCAGTCTCTGGAGCTGGAGGAGAACAAATGAGGCAGTGCAGGTAAGGACACCCCTTGCCATCTTTCAACAGCTACTGCGTTCAACAGGTTTAATTTATCAAAGGAAAAAAGCCACAGTAGTTTCCTTCATCCAGAGATGTTCATGTGCACATTTGTAAAAGGAAATTTCCTACATGTAAGAAGCACACGCAGTTGTAAACACTGAGAATAATTCTACGTTATTCAAACAGGAACATTTAGGAAACTGCCAAATATCCTTTTAAGTTACTGCAGCAAGGATTCCACTGACTTTAAAAAGAGCTATTGGACAGGGAATGACCCAAAGTACAAATTAAATGACTTTCTTTGAATCCCATACCTCTCCTAAACCACGCTATCTCAGCAGCTTCTGGGATGAGACCCAGAAAGCATCCAAGTGTAATGGAAGCAGCACTGACCATGTCACTTCACTGGTTTTTGTTCACCTGCCACACAAAAAATCCTTTGCATATTAGAATCAGCACCCCAGGAAACATGATCTTGACACCTTCCATGGCAAATGGCCTTTCTGGGATGGTCAGAACTGGACTCATCTTGGAATCACCTCAACAGGATGCAGTTGGCACCAGTCTCTATCTGTTACTTCTTCCTGTGTGCAGATTTCTGCTTAATGGTTTTAACCCTTATCCCATAAGGAGGCTTTGTATCCAAGATCAAGAAATGGCAGGGCTAAGACACTCGGGAGGCCGTTGTCACCCCAAGTCTGGTTTTCTCCTGATTTCTAGGTACACTGGTAGCCGATTCAAGTGCAGGTTGATAGCTGCAGTTTTTCAGAGAGCCCTCTTTAAACATAAAAAGATGGCATAAACACACTTAGGCAAGTTAATGACTATGCTTTATTGTTTTAGCTTGCCCCAGTTGCCAGAAGTTTTTATCCACCTCAGGGGAGGACTTGCTGGGTGGGTAAGGGGAGTGTATCAAGCACTAAAATACATTTACTTTCATATATTCCCACTGGTAAGTGAGCACACCTGCAAGTTCATACATCTTATCGTGCAAAGGAAGGCAGGAGAACAATTTAAATCCCATTTTCACATTCTTCACTTTTCTTCGTGCTTTCAGCACTCAAAATTTTCACATCTGATCTCCGCCGAAAAGCAATGTGAGGAAACCTTAGACAAAACCCAATCAATTGGTTTGAGTTCTGTCTGCATAAAAAAATAACACTAACTACATTTTCCTTTTTACCACTATTCAAATGTTTCCTTTCCTAGCCTGCTCTAGCCAAAACCCATTTCTTTCTCTTAAATCCTGCTTCCACTTAGTGCAGGGTTGCTGTATTAACTGACAAGTACCACATGCATTTATAATGGTGCCACAGTAATTACCACCTAAAAGATACACGCTAAATGAGAACGGTCATATTTGGGGACATCGCTGAAGAAAGTGGTTTCAGCCTAATGCAAGTTAATAACTGCTCAGAGCATTCTTACTACTATTGCTTAATTAAGGTCAAAATTAATTAATTCAGGAGCAAAATTATTCTCCAAAATGCCTGCTGATCGTGGTTACTGCAAATATTTTATGGGCTCAACCGAAGGCACGGAGAGGAACCACTGCAGGTGCTCCTCCAGAAGGACCAAGGTCCTGTGAAGACCATGGGTGACATCCACCAGTCCTGTGCAAACACCTCTGATACACCGAGCACCCCAAATAGCACCAGTCACCCCAGACAGGACACCTGCCCCTGAGCACAGAAGTGTCCTGGTCACCCCAAAGAGGTGATCAGAAATACTGATCTGATTCAAGAGCAAGTGGGAAGCCACAGGGTTTGGGGCTCAGGAATGATAAACAATTTGGATTTGGTTTCTAGAAACATGTACATCAATGAGGCTTCTCTCAAAGAAAACTGCTCCATTTGCTGGAGGATTTAGTAATGGCAATAGCATTTTTTTTGTTTTTCTTTTTAAAATACAAATAACCATGAAAAGAGAGCGTGAAAAAATGTTGTTTATCTGCCTTCTTAAAAACATTCTTTCTCTGTTTACATTTTAAGATATCAAATGTTTCAGAATTGAGCGAGGAATTCAGACACTGGTCTGAGAAAGCCAGGAGTTTCTGTACACACATTAATTTACTGAGATACTCAGAGCTAGTTTATTATGAGTCTAAGATCTAACAGGTTCAAAAAAGGCTGTGATAAAAACAGGTTTTGTGTCTTCAGTCCTCCCCTCTGAGGCAGTTTGAATTAGAGATGACTTCAGAACCATCACAACAAAAAAGGTCCAGCTTCTGTCTTTCATGAGCCAAGCAGGCAACTGGAATGTATGCAACTAAAAGCTGTTTCCCAAACCCAGGTGTACATTCATCCCTAAATAAATTGGTCAAGCGGTGCTGTTACTTCATTTGTTTCAAGCAAGACAGAATTGCTATTTAATTCCAAAGAATTGCTAAGATACTGTTAAGATACTGGAACTTCCTTTGAAAATGATCTTTTCAGATTTTTGGGGAGATGAATGGAGAAATACATCCTTCTTTTGGAGTATCAGAAACAGGAATATAGGAAACAGCCTGGCATCCAAGTAGAGTGCTGATCTACTCATGAAACAATTATTGAGCTCATTTTTTTAATATAAAAAATAATTTTGTGTGTATCAGCTCAAACTGTGTTTCATTAGTAAACTGAGGAGATCCAAGTTACTGTTAACTCCAGGGCCAAGGTAAACTGCTGCTGTTTGCAGTGAAAGTACTCCACCAGAAAGGAAAGTCGTGTGTGTATATAGAGAAAGAAAAGGAAATACTCATTTCTGCACATACGTTTATCTGGAAAAGCTGTATTACTTGCATTAAGGAAAATCTCATTGAGGAGAATGGGACAAAGAGATCATTAACGACGAGATAAACGTTACAAATCAAGCACTCAGGGAAGGGCTTAACTTTGGTTGTTCCACTAGCTCTGGTAGAATGCTTCTACCACCTCCCGTCCCATTCAACCGCACAATTGGGATGAAGAGCTCGGCCGTTTCTGTTCAGGGCATCACGGGCTCCTCCCTGCTCTCCTGTTTCTCACCCCGGATCTGTACTCACCCCAGGACCTGCCTCTCAAGCTACAGCTATGATTATAAACCTAAAAAAAAAATCTGACTAGCCACTGTTGTTGTCCAGAGCAATCGCTTTTCTCAAAAAAATACGCCATGTTATCCAAAGTGAATGGCATCTGGTCTCAGTTCTAAAACTAAAGGAAAAAACTCCTTGTAATGCTGTACCCCACATGATGTAATAAAAACAGAGCAGGATTTCCACCTTTTTCAGACTAAAATAAAAAAAACCCATTTGACAAACCCGTTCTCTTAAAACAAAATAACATTATTTTATTAACTTTGGACACTGAAAGCCAGATCTTTAAAGAAATCCAGGTACCTCATTCTCATTAACTTCAGAGAGAACAGAGAAAGTCTGCGGTAAGAAAGATCGCCCAAGAAAACACCAATCAGTAGTTTGTAATGGTAATGCTGAAAGTAAAAAAAGTACATTTCTTGCTACTTTTCCCATGCATTCCCAGATGACAACACACACAAGTATTAAATAGATGTATTTATACATCCAAGTTAAAAACATGAACACGACAGCAGCTGCTGACAGGAGAAGGTCCCTTTGTGAGCTTTTCTACCCACCTCTATGCATCCTTTCTTGAGAGTGTTTTTGTGAATTCACAGGAATATACCCTCCCCTCCTGATATCTTATTGTATGCATTAGATTATTTCCTCAACTGATGGATTTAGGTAGACTGAAAGCAGAGCCCAATTGTAAAACATGGGAAAAGCAGGATGATTGTAAAATTGGGAGGAGCAAGTGGTAAATAAATGGATCAGGAGCTGTGCTGCTCAGCCCAGCACACAGATTGGCAGGACCATGCTCCTGACTTTGCACCCCATATGTGAAGCCAAAGGTCAAAAATTCAAAGGCTGAGTTGCAGAACCCAAAGCTGAGGTTTCCCCCCTCTACACAGCTTTTCCATGAGGCTACTTCTGGCAGGAGTCCTCTCAGTGGTCTCCTTCTCTGAGGGCTCTCACTTCCAAGAGCCAGGTTTCATATAACTATAGAGCAGTTTCACTCATTTTCTCCCTCCAGACCTGCCCAGGTTTGCACCATTTATATTTATCTGTTTGGATCATTTTCTGTATTTGTTGTTGTTTCCTGTTACAAGTATTTGTTGTTTCATATCACCAGTACATAAACTCGTGTAAACACAGTGAAGGAAAATATTTTACTTTTTCCAGTGTATTTTACACCCTATGATTTCCTTGTTGCTGCTGTCAGCATTCACAGAGGCTGCCTCCAGATGCCCCTTCTGCACCTGTTTGCAGCTCCTCTGCTTGGCTTCTCAGAGAGAAATCTTTAAGGATCACACAGTTTTCCAATACGAATGCTTTTTCCCAAGAAGAAAACTTGATAGTGCTCCTGAGGACAATTGAATTCCCGCAGATGACTACAGCTGCCTCACTTGTTCTCCCTTTCATAGGATGAAACCACAAACACCAATATAGTTACTGGACTGACTCGTCTCTTCTGCTAGTTCTAAAAATAGCACCTAGGAGATAGGAACAAATGAATTTTGAATTTCATATGGGGACAGGATACCTCTTGGGCTTTTTAAGCCTTTAAAAATTATTTAGCAGCGATAGCAGATGCAAGACTGACATCTCAATACAATGAAACCCTCGAATTATCCGTGCTATCAGCAAGGCTCCGGTTATTGTAAGATTCTATAGCTGTGCAGTTTGTAACTGAATTAATTCCTTCCTATAGAATAGTGATTAATAATCTCAGCTTCTGTTGTTTAAAACAGATGTTTCTGGCCGCACAATGACAAAGATCAACAGAAATACATGAACAGAGTAGAAAAAATGTCTTCCTGAGTCTGCAGAACAACCTGAAAAAATTTAACGGAGAGGTCTGCTCCCCCCTAATCGTCTGAAAGGGTTGTCAAGTCTGGAACGGAAAGATAAGTTAAAATGTTGCCCTCAGTAATTATTTCTATACGAAGAATTTCAGCAAAGGCATCCAGCTTTTGTTCTTAACCTCCAATCCAAAGCTGTCCATGTGGTGGGAAAAGCAATAAAAAAATAATATCCCAGAGGAATTAATTCTCATTACGAAACACTTTCATGTTTAACTAACTTCAAATGTCTTCTTCCAACTTTAATTAAGCTACTGTAGAATATCCAGTTTCTTCTGTTACATTAGAGTGCTGCAGCAAGCCTGGTACCAACCATAGGTGCAGCTCTCTAAACAGCACTCGTGTCCTCAACTCCTCTGCACCAGGCCCCACATCCGTACTACAGCAGAGCATGGCACAACCAGTCACCAGTCTCCTCCTGGCTTGGGTAGGAATCACCCTCACTACCTTTCTTTTACCTCCAGAGACCATTAGAAGCCAGGTAAGAAAAGATATTAGCCATGCCCTCCCTCCCAGCTGGACCTGGTGAGTCTGACACTGGCCATCAGCCACTTTAGAGTGAGAATAAACCCATCAGCTACCTCACAAGCATCCTCTTTGTGAGAACTAGAGCTGATGGATTGGATCACAAGCAACCCAACGATGGATGGATCCAGCTGGGGATGCACGCGGTGCTGCTCACCCCAGCACAGCACCAACACGCCACAGGTGCCTACCCCACGCTTTGTCTGCAAGTCCTCTAGTTTCTCTCTGACTTTGGCCCACCAGACCTCCAAGAGAACGTGTGCCTAACACAAGACAGATACACTCTGGAGTCTGGAGACTTGCAAGTGAAATATGTCTGTTCAGAAGTGCAAAGTCTTCACCAAAAAGTAGAGAGGCCTGTCAGGGGAGCTGGAGAACTGCAGCTGGCTCTGTGGAAGCAGCCCTGTATTGCCAAGAGAGGTTTCTCATCGGATGGTCGTCGTCCTCGATAGCCACACTCCTCAGAAATGAAGCGACCAGCTCCTGGATGAAACCCCTACAAGCAGAAGACAAAACTGCCAAAGCCTGTTGGCTTGAAACTCGTCAGCCAGCTGAAATTAGAAAGCCCACAAATTCCGGTTTAAGTGTCAGAATTATCTAACCGCGCTGTTCCACAGAAACAGTAAATAGGAACAAAAGGTACAATACAAAAGTTAGAGTGAAATAGGAGCTAATACAGGAGGAAGACTCTAAACTCAGCCACAGGCAAAGCCCGGCTCATACATACACCTCCCTCACCTTGTGAGCTGGAGGGAGTAGACCACTGAGTTCTGCATTTTCGGTAGCTGAGAACTGGGATCCTATGCTAACAGCTGAGCATTTTCCAGGTCATTACAGACCCCATCAAGGTCTTTCACTGCAGGAGCACATCATTCCCACTGAAGTCACCTCCAGGAAGCAGGTCAGATATTATTTAACCTAAAAAACAAGCCACCTCTTTCACAAAGCTGCCCTATTCAGTACAGAAGCTGGACTCTGCACCAGAGAGGCTGCCAAGGGCACCAGCCCTCCGGCCAGCTCCTGGCTAAATCCTTTCTCCCCAGTTGCATGAAAGGCAAGGAATTAGAGTGGAATCAGCGGTGAGTTGGATTGCACAGCAGTGCAATATTCAGTAGATGTCTTTAGCACGCAGTGAGAGACAGATCTGTTGCCATTGACCTTAATACTCCCCATTACCATGCGGTTTGTCGAGTCAGCACCGCGTAAGTGAGCAGGTCAGATGCGTATCCTCTGAATAAAGACAACACCACATCAATATATCATTATTTCAAGCTTACATTAACAACCCCAAAATAACTGTGGAACTAGTAGAAATGGCACCGCACGAAGCCCTCTCACTGTAGTTCTGACAAAAACTCTGTGCAGAACGACCTTGCAGGCAAAGGCTGCAGAATCACACGTAAGCAATGAGGAACATTCAGGTTTGCACACTTAACCTCAGCTTTGTTAGCTCCAGACCTTGAGGAAAAGCAAATTTTATTTTTTATTTTTATAAAGATTTTAATCCTTCAAAAATTCCTATTCACGCTTAATTTCAGCCCAGTCATTAACACCTACGCCTGTGCTGGGACTGTCTCCCAGACTGGTTTGCTTTGCTGCAAAGCCGAGTGGTTTGCAGGAGTACACCAGCAAATGACTGCGGCTGTAACGTGGTGCTGAATGAACCAGCTCAAAGCCATCTCGCAAGAAGAAAGCCCCCCACCTCACAGGTTACTGTTCCCAGGTGTCAGCGGGATATGCAAAGCTAACAACCCAACCTGACCTCGGCAGGGAGTGCCACTTGCTGTTCATGGGAAATGCAAATGGCCCAGGACCTTGAGAGGCAGCGCTTGCTGAGGTCACCTGGCTGATCAGAGCCTGTATAATGAAGGGGGTGACACAGCCATCAGCGCCCATACGGGTTTGTGTGTGTCAAAGCAGACCAGCTGAATCTAAAGGTGAAGTCAATAATCCTGTGCTGAATTGCAGTCCAAAACAAGCCCCTGAAAGTCTATGATTAAGGGTCAGCACATCTGGCTTCTGATCCCATGTCAGCTGCTAACCTTTCCCTGACCCCATCCCCTGCAGACCATCTAAGTGACTGTTCCTGGGGATCTTTCACAGCATCATCTTGCTGACTCTCACTGTGCAGTGAGAAATTCCATTTAGCTTCACCTTGGCTACATTCATTTCAAAACCTCTTCAGCACACCTGGAAAACTAACATTTTATTTTCATTTCCTAAACCTGCAGTAAATTGTCATCTCGCATTGGGAGGATGTGAATGGAAAGTCTAGGAAAGCTTATTTTTCCTTTCAAAATATCCATTCCACACATTAGCCAGTGTGAGATCTGGAATTTGCATGCTTTTCATAACAGCACTGGTGACAAAAAATTATTCATCCTTAGTGTAGCTGTGTGAAACAGGCAGCAGAAAATTTTGCTCATGCTATATAGGAAATCGTTCACACCGCATGAGACTCCCAAATTTATCAACTTTTATTGTTCTCCCATTTATTCCTTCCCCCATAGTTGGCAGGTCGCTGTCCCATTTCTGCTGTTGATAGGCTGAGACTTGTTTATGCTTTTCAGTAAGGCCATTCAAATCTGCCAAAAAACCAAGGACAAAGTCTGTTGAAAGGCTGTATCCTTCTGCATTAAAAAAAAAGAAGAAAAATCTCTCTCAACTTAGCTCCCCATTTGCATCAGAAAAATCTGTTCATTAGAAACAGTTCGTAATCTGAAATGTTTCTCTAAGCTCCATATCAAGTGGTTCTTACTGCAAAACAAACATGAATTACCATGTACAGCAGGGAAATGCAGGTAATGGCACCAGCACAGGCAGTTATTGCAGCATTTCCAAGCACACACAAGGAAGGAGATGAGCAGCCTGTGAACACCCGTACACAATGGCACTTCCCTGAGCAAAACCAAACCGGTTCTTCAGCACAACCAATGCCCCAAAGCACCCCAAAGATTTCCTGCAGTAGAAGATGATGGAGAATTTGATACCTAAACCTTTTAGGAGTACAGATTGGTTAGAGCACACCTTGGGATTGTTTGCAGCATTCTGTTTGAGAACGATGTGCAGTAAATCAATGTGCAAGAAAAGAATCACATTCTTTCAAGTCCTTTGCCAGCAGTTATAGATAATTTTTAAAACTATCGAGATCTGTAAAAGCCTCAAAGAAGCAGCCACCCAATGCTTGGCTTATATGCATTAACATATATAACATAAAGGATAATTCTTTTAGAACTTTACCAATTATCAGCAGTCGCCACTTATTTCACCCCTCCTGCCACATTCAGGGAAAATGGGGCTTAATTATGGAAATGAGCAGCTGTTGGAGCTCTATAATACACATAAATAATACACCAAAAGGCTGTGGGGCCTTTTGAGGTTGCTGCCTTAATGAAGCAGTATCACAGTTCGAGCTGGTTCCACCATTCCCACCGTACGTATCATCAGCAACGCACATCAACTGCCACTGCATCGCTGAGTAACAGACAGAACCTACTGGGATGTAGTGGAAACCAGCGGGAATTTAGAGCTCTACCACACATGTAGCTATTTAGAGCTATACCACACGTAGCCGGAGCAGCTTGTCCTGAACACAGAGGGGGATCATCATCTGCATCATGGCCATTTCAAATTAGCAAGTAAATAACCATAAAAAATAAAGATCAGTAACTCGCTTATTAGTGTAACTAGCCACAGCTTCGGTAAACAGCTCAGGTCCACGCCTGCAAAGCCTTGAGGTCACCTGGCTCTGCGTAGCTCTCGGCCAACAAGCAACCCCTGATGATGGCTTGAGGTCCACCAGGCTCTCAGAACAGGGCTCCCACCACCTGCGCAGTCATCCCACGAGCCCCGCTTGGCAGCGGTTGCTGCTGGGCTGTAGCTGCCACCCCATCCGTCCGCCTTGGCTTTGCAAAGCCTGCCCTGTTCGTACACAAAAGGGCTTTCCAGAGAGGGCAGAGGGGAGGCAGAGACATTTGCTGTCCCCGACCCCTCTGTCCAGCCCAGCATCACCAGCCTTCTGCAGGCACCAGTAAGCGTGCGCGCACAAAGCGCGCGCTTCCCTGGCTCCCCGGGCGGGCTCCGCTTGGCACATCCCCCAGCAGCATTCTGTTTGTGTGAAACTTTCCTGTTCTTCCCCATTACAAGTCCCCACAGCCCAGATTGATAGCAGACCCAGCTGTCCTCTATAATTACATTTTAATGACTTAGGATGGTTGTTTGCATTTTGGCAACTTGTTTAATAGTGATGACATTTAAATTGTCACAACTAGGCTTCAAAGTTATCAATTTATTAGATGATCAGGAAACTTCACACCTATGGTGGCACAGTTTTTTTGGCTGCAAACTCAGTAATCCTTCAGCACACTGATTTAGGTAATGTAGGTTATTTGATAGGGATGTGCTTTAGTTAATTCAGCCCTGAAAGGGATTAACTTGCACGAATTAAAAAGGTTCTGTTTACTTATTTGTTATTGCTTCAGACTGACAGATACTCTAAAAACACACATATTGTGTTGTCTTCTGTTGCTTTCTTCACTTCAGTATACTGACTTTTTTGTGCACACATCCATTTATTTCTCCTCCTGCTGCAAATGAACCTGAGATTTGCAGAATCACACGCAATTCCTTCAGAGAAACACATCTCTGAGACACCAACACAAGTACTCCAGTACCGCATAGATTATGTACTTGGCAGATAATTTTTATTCCTCTAAGTATTTCAACGCCTCCCCCCTAATGGCACATCCAAATAGGGGTCCAGCTTCTGCTATACGTGGAGTAAGTGGTGAATAGCAGAAAAATGAACCCTGATTGCCTGTTGGGAAGATCAGGTTCAATCTCCATGCTGTCAACTCCCCAGCACTTACCGTACATACTCCTTGTTTGCCCCTCTCCCTCCCAGCTTCCCATTTCCAGCTGAAGTTCCTGGGGGAGGCCAATGCACAGGTAACATTGCCACACATTAGTTTCTCAGGAAAAGCAACGGAAACATGCCCATTTAGGAAGCCGGTGATCACTATCAGCAGGGACATGTCAGTCACCACTGAGGAAAGCAGCTCTGGCAGGGGCAGGAGGGGGACTTCTGCTCCCTGCCAAGTCCCCGGGGCCACCAATGCCACTGCTGAAAGGCACCAAGCAGGCAAGAGTTAACATCTCGTGAGCTCCTGCCTCAGGGACTCGGCCCAGTACAGGTCTGCCATGCAAGCCTTCCTCAGAGAGCTGGCTTTAATGCATGAGCAGCAGGAAAAAAGCCCTAATGAATGTCCTTTTCTTTACATTTTTGACTGGCTTTCCCTCCTTATCAGTGGTATTACCTTCCAGCAAGCAATCATTAAGCAAACATATCTCAAAGAAAAGTCATTTCAAGTACAGATTTCTTCCACTAAATTCCCTGGAGTGCCCACTCTGTAGTCCTTGAGCAAAAACCAGCAGGAATTTATCTCAAAATAGGCCAGGGCTCATTAATCAAGCAAAGGCCTGGCTGAAATCTTCACAGGCAGCCGTGTAGAAGCCTGTCACCTTCTTGTGACTCACCTAGGTACTCTGCAACACCAAAAAGCTGCCCAAGACCACTATTTACCAGTGGAAAAACCAGTAAAGACAACAAGGAAAGGAATTACAAGATCTATTTCTCAAACTCATTGGACACAGATCAAAATTAAAACACTGAATAATAGAAATAAACATGGCAAGTAATCGAAATAGACACCATTCAGCTGCTGAAAGAAAAGGCTGCAAATAGACTCCCAAGTTTTTTAGGAGAGGAGGAAGAGGTCCCCAGGGCAATACTCATGGGAATGCTTTGACTCTGGGAAGTGGGAGAGCTCATCTCACTCATGGCTGAAAAACTTGCCCTTCTGCCTAGAAAGCTGGAAGGTCCCCAGATACCTGAACAAGCCCTAGAAACTTCTCATGAGCCCCCCTGCAGATGTGCGTCGGGTAAAGCACCATCTCCACCCCTAGCTGGTGCTGATTCCACACCCATCGAGAGCCCTCTGCCCCGGCCTCTATTTTCTTCCAGAGCTGGCCTCTGAAGTGCAGGGTTCCTGCTGGGGAGGAGGCTGGCGGGACAGGGCCGCCCAGGGCTGCAGGACTTGTTCTAGCTTGGAGCCCTACTGCTCTGGCAGAGGATGATGTGAATCTTGCCTGCTCCAGCCCCACCCAGCCCCTGGAGACAGGCCCATCTGATGCCAAGCACCCAGCCTTGTGATTTAGTTTGGAGAAGATCAGAGAGCTGTATCAGCAGACAACTAACAGACAACCATCTCCAAGAGAGCAGAACCCAAACCCGAGCAGCAGGACAGCGAGCTGCTGCAGCTGCCTGCACAGTGACCACACACAGCCAGCCACCGCTCAGTCCCAGCTGCCTGTCACCAGTCCGACCTGGAGGCATCCCCCACTGCTGTCCCAGGGCTGAAGGAGACCTTCCAGCTGTGTCTCTTGATACTACCAACAAGCAGTACTGTCTGTGTACACTCTTCCTAGCCCTGAGAAGACCACGGTGGCTGCAGCAGCACTACCACAAAAAGGGGGTTAAACTCACAACTTGCAAACTGACTAAAGACTGGTGCTAATTTCCTACACATACACAAGAAAAACCACCATCCCCAGCAGCCTCTCCAGTCATTCCCCCAAAGCTGCTTCCAAGGATGCTTTTAACAAGGAAAAAACCCTTGATTTTTATTTAAGTCCCCTGCTTCTATTTCAGACTTGAAGAGAGCACTGTGCACCTGAATGTTTGTCTGCTTCTCCCAGCTAGACTGCCTGACCAAATACTACATATTCAATCTGTCACAAAACACTCTTGTGCCAAGCTAGAGGGAAATTTCTCCTGGGCTGAACCTGAGCAACACCCAGCTACAAAATACAAGCTCCCAGGTTTGGTGATAGCAGTTTTACTTGGTTTGACTATAATTCATGCACTTTTCTGTGCTAAAAGCACTTCAGAAAGTCAGTTTGAACTTCATGTAATTTACTTTCCTCCTTTCTACAGATGCTTTGTAATTTCTGCTCCATGTTTTAAAACCAGAACCCATAATGAAAATAACAACAATAACACTTTGATAGAACTTACCAGCTTCAAATAGCCACTTTTGGATTCACTGCCTGAAAAACCATTGTGTTTGACTCTTTCCTACTGTGAAACGACCCCTGTGCAGGGGCCCCAGCCCCAAGATACCTGAGCAGGGGGCAGGCACAATCTGGCCAGGTTCAGACAAGAGCCCAGGACAGCCCTTGGCCATGGAACAGGTCAGGGGCCAGTCTGGGAAACCAGGACTGCACACAGCACTAGAACAGCCTGACCAAACCCCCCACCCAGGTCCAGGACCCATAGCCAGGGAGGGGCCGTGGCAGAGCTGAAGACCAGCACCACCCACCCTTCCCGAAAAAAAAAAAAGGCTATCTTCCTGGGGCTGACCTTAAATAGGGTCCTTGGGCGGGGGTGT
>WUAM01000284.1:983342-1021879 GCA_024336885.1 Actenoides hombroni
GGAATCACAAAGTGTTTGACAAAGGTTGCTCAACTTGCTTCATCATCTTTCAAGCAGGACACCATCCCCTCACTTCAGCAATGAGATTTTGCTTTGCACATAAATCCAATATTTCAGCATAGTTTTTCCATTCCAGGGCAAGCGAGGGTACAGGGGGGATTCTCCTCTACCTTCATATTATACCTGTTGGAAGAGGCAGGGTAACACTTGGTTTCCACCTGCATCCTCTAAAATGTTAACTTGATTGCATGATTTGTTGGTAATACAAAGCCATAATATTTTACAGTTGCCAAGTGAGCAAGAGGGCTTGTCGTAGTAACAGTGGAAATGCTTTGTGCTTGGTTAGCACAACACAAACAAATTCCAAGAATGTTTAGTTGGGACATTTATCTTGAGTAGGTGACAAAAATGCTGACACGTGGCAGCCTGGATGGGAGACAAATGTCCATTCTGAGTCTGTTCTGGAAATTTGTACATTTTGAAGTGGGTGGCATGTTTTCAAGAAAGAAAAAGGAATAAGCACTGCATTGTTCCAAACCTCTTCAGGCTTTTCATAAACAGGAGAGGCTGAGGAAGAATGTTCAACCAGTTGAAAGCTCTGTCTATTGTGAGCTGCATTCCAGAAGGCTCTCAAATAACTTCTCTTTTATTTCTTATGTATATTTTTCCTTTATAATCAAACACATAGTGTGTTTTGGCTGATGGTTTTGATTGCTCCCAGTAATGGAATGATTTATGATACGTGGCACTGCTGTAGTGATGGTGTAAACCATTCCCAGTCGTGTGACGTGGCTGTTGTACAGATCTGTCCCCTGTGAGGGTTCCTTTCCTGAGGTGTGTGCATGTGAAAGGGGTTTAAATCAGAAATCAGAGTATCAGATGTGGGGGTGGAAACTTTTAACAAGTAGGACTGTAGTAGTTGGCAATTTGAACCATGTGATATGATGAGATTTTTGGGGTTTCTCGCGGTTTCATAACTCGTGTTTCAATGATGTTGACCTGTAAATTCTAGCAGTTTGTATGGCAAGAATTTTGTGGTGGATAACCTGTGGCTACATCAGTGGTACGAGAGAAGTTGGAGGCTTGGGCGGGTGCATCTTAGAACAGTTTGGGGGTGTTGGAATACCTGGTATCACAGCGTGTAGTGTGGGAAGTTACATCAACTGAACTTTTGATTATCTAAATACAATGCAATGTTGACATGAAAAAGTTAAAGGCTGGCATGGTTGATTATTGTCTGCAACCAGCAATTTGCACTCTGAGGTCTCAGCTCATTTGGCCTTTGTAGGGACTACATCTATGGTCTTGTTACTGAAATGATGAGGATTAGAAAATGGTTTCCCAAGGCACCAGTACGTTCAGGAGGCCTGGTGTGAAGCGTGTGGCTCTGTTTTGGGCAAAGCTTGAACATTATGTAGCATCTAAGATCAGATTATAGGGAAAAAACGCAGTGAATTTCCTTTCAATGTAGCTAATGCCTTTACTTGCCTTCTGTTCTAGTACAGTTGTGTTGAGGATGCTACCAGGGTTGTTTGTCTTCTCTTGAGGTGCTATAAGAAGCATAAATGTAATTTACAGAGAAACCCAGAGACCAAAATAACTTAGACTTAACTAGAAGTGGCTTTAGTTCACAATGGGTGTGAACTGGTGTGGCAGTGCGTGCTCCTCTCGCTTGGACGTGAGCAGCGGAGCTCGGATGTTATGCTGCAACAGCAGTGATCACCCAGGAGCCATCGTGCAGAGGTGGCTTCCTCCTTTGCCGTGTGTTGCCTTACTGTGTGCAGTGTAACCTGACCAGATGATTAATGTCACTCTAAATACCTGAAGAAGTGTTTAGTAAAGTGTTTGCAGGCGTACCAATGGTCTGTAGAAATGTGAAACTTAGTAAATCCTGATAGACATAATGTGGGATTTTGAACTTTGCATCTTGAGTTGATGGCTTTCTCCTTCTAGAGGAGTCTTTTTTTTTTCTGCTGTCCTCCAGAAGAATCAAATTGTTGCTTGTTCAGATTGTTGTTTATCTAACAAAAATGTTTTGGGAGGAAGGATTTGTGAGAAATTGGAAAGGAATTGAAACCAAATAAAAGGTAGTGTCTTAGCAACTTAATTTCTTTTATACTATAATGGAAAAGGAGGTGAATAGGGTTTCTGTATGGACCTAGATGTGTCAGGAAGTTTCATCTGAAACCTGATATAGTTTTGAAGAGTAAGTGTATTTTGCTGGCTTTGCACAGTTGATATTGGTGTGAAGTGATTTATTGTGTATCTTGAATAGCTGAGCGAAGAGCTGGCATTCCGGAGGTGGCCGAGAGTGGCCACACTGTCATTGTGCCACCCTGGGGAGCTCTGACAACTAGAAATGTAGTACTGGCCAAGCTGAGGTAGCCTCAGAGGCTATGTGAAATGGGGTCCCTTCCTGTCCTCTGCGGGTGGTTCTGCTCTCTGGACTCCATGTCATCTTGTCCCGAATTCCCAACACAGTGTCCTCCTTCTCCTGCTTTCTTCACAGGCTGGCACAGGGCAGCTCTGGGCCCTTTCTCTGTTTCTAGCTAGATCTAGAACATCTGAAGCCCTCCTTAATCCTCTGTGTTATCTGGCATAAATAGGGCAGAAAGGAAGGTTTTGCTGTAACTGTCTGGAAATTTTATGTGCTGTTGTTGTATATGATTTCCTATGACAATTTTTTTCCTCCATTGCATACTTTTATACTGAACTTTGAACTCTGTCACTAGGAAAGCAGTAACAATTCACAGAGTTCACCTTTAGTACTTAGCTGTGTCTCTGCTGCTTTCTGAAATTGTAGCCTTTAAGTTTCAGTCTCAGATTGTATTGAGTACTTGTAAAAGTTGGGAAAATGGTTATGAAAAAAATTATACATGTCGCAAAGATGGGAAGACTGAAAACCATGGTTCTAGAGGAGGAAGTTTAACTGATTTCATTTGAAAAAATTTAGTAATTTTGAGTGAATCGGGATATTGATGAGAACATGTCTAGAACACCCGGGAATTCTATCAAGTTAAGCCTGTCCAGGGACACAGAAGAGGTTGCAGACTCTTCTTCTAGAGATGCTTGTCTGGATTATCTCTATAAATCCCTTTTATCTGTGTCTTATACCAGTTCAGAAATTGGTTTTGTCTTTTCTCATTGGAGTTTTTATTCTGATTTTAAAAAGAGCTCTCAGATTATCTTGAAGGATTTGTTGAGGAACAAACCAAATCAGTGACGAGCTCAAACACTCCATGTGTATAATAATGCAGTTATCTTTTTTCTTTCAGAATTTCCCAAACTTGTCTGGTTTTGAATTGGAAGAAGGGACTAGAAATTGCAATCGTCTTCCCATTTGAATAAGCAGCAATAATGCAGCGAAGGCAAGGAAGAGTCAGTGCTGGACTGCTTTTGCTGCTTTATCAAATCTCTCAAGTCGGGCTCCAGAACATTCCCTCTGTTACTCTTGGGGTGCTCGTGCTGAATGTTTTCCTCTTCCTGAATCCGGTGAAGCCGCTGTCTGAAGCGTGCATCAGTGTCCGCGAAGGCTTCTACCACCAGGACTGGCAGCGCCTGCTGCTCTCCCCTTTCCACCACGCAGATGACTGGCATCTGTATTACAACATGATTTCCATGCTTTGGAAGGGGATCAGCCTGGAGAAGAAGCTGAAGAGCATATGGTTTGCATACGTAATTGCTGTATTTTCAGTGCTGGTTGGAGTTGTTTATATGGTGCTGGAATTCGTGCTCATGAAAATCCTGGATGATCCTTCGTATGAGATGAATTGTGCTGTAGGCTTTTCAGGTAAGGCACAGAGTTGCCCTGATGATACATGTAAAATTAGTATCTGGATATAACAACATAAAGCTTGTACTCTGGGTATGAACACGATGTGGTTCAGTTCGTGTTTTTTTCCGTGACAAATTTTTTACTTGATGATTTTTCAGATTATTGGTTTTCCAACTGTGTGAGCTTTCTCTTCAGTGGAACTTTCAAAAACATTTTGAATTATGTGACTTGATTCTGTCATATTGGCTCTTGCTTGCATGATCAAAGAGTTGCAGTGAACTAGAAATGATTATTTATTATGATTAAAGGTGATTTGTCTACTTTTTTCAGAAACAAGGGATTCTGGAGTATACGTAAGGTGGTTTTTCCATTAGTTCCAAATTGAGCCTACCATTGAGCTTCACATGTATCTGTGCTCTTTTCAGTAATGGCTTTTCTCAACTCACTAAACATTTGAGTTCAATAATTTTGTCAATTATTTCAACTGGAACTGACCTGTAAAATTATTTTTGTGTTGTTTTGAACACCTGAATGGCTATGGTGAGTAGGCATATTGAACAGCAACTTAGACTTGGCTTTTAAACAAATATATCATTATTTCCACACACACCCCCTTTTTTTTTTTGAAATTACTGGAAAGCATAACTGAAAAACAGCTCAGAATGACTGTTGTGGCATGTAACACTGTGCCTCGTGCTGCAGACCTGCATGGCACTCCCCTCTCAGTTCTTGATCACGGGGGTACCAGTACTTCTCCCTTAATGTGATTTCTTCTTCTTTGTAGGAGTCTTGTTTGCTTTGAAAGTTCTTAACAACCATTACAATCCAGGAAGAGTCAGCAACGTCCTTGGGTTGCCGATACCCAGTAAATATGCTTGCTGGGTGGAGCTGGTTGCCATTCATTTAATCTCCCCAGGGTAAGTGAGTTTAATCTTTCAAAGTTAGGAGAGGAGAGATTTGGGTTCTCCGAAGTTGTTTGGAATGTGTGGTGAAGCGTGGGTCGTGTTAGCTGGTATCCAAATGGGGCTGCTGTTTGGCTACAGTCTGGTTTTTTCCTTAGTGCCCTCTATTTTGAGCTCACGTCAAAATAAGCAGCTGTGCCCAGAAGGTATTACCAAGTATCTGAGGGAAGGTATTACCAAGTATCTGAGGGAAGGTAACAGCAGTTGCTAGACAAGGAAGAGGGACATGCCAGCCAAGTACCCCAACTAACACACAGCAGTGCCCAGCCCTTCAGCAGCAGAGCAGTGTTCCACAGCTTGCTGGGCGCTTGCTGGAGTCACTCCTCTAACTTACCATCCAGTGCTTTGCAGATTTAAGACAGCTTAATGGTCCTGCAGTCTTGTCACAGTCTCCCTTGGTTTTCCTGTGTGCTCAGTTCTGCCAGCCCAGCTCACCTGCTCCACCTCCATGCCAACAGTGCTTTCCTCTTCTTTGGCACTTGATTTCTGGAGTTTTAGTTCCAAATCAGTAGCTTTCTTGTATAACAGTCAATCATATGGGAGAATAGATGCAAAGTACAGCAGGTAGAGATTTCCTGGACCAGGAGGACGCAGATATCACTGGTATTAAACATTGATCTTACTGCTCAACAACTCGGAGCCTGATGGACTGAGCAAGGAGCCCTGGGTGACAGACAGCAGGCTGCTCCAGATGCAGTTGGAAGTGTGAGTGGAGAGGTCACTTTCATGGCATTGCTGTGAGGATAAACCCAGAGTTTTTGGTGCATAAAACATTTGTCTGCAAAATACAGACCGTTGTGTTACCTGAAGATGTTTTTTGTTTGGTGATATCTTTAAAGCTACTGCTTATTTTAGTATTGAAGAACACTCAAAGAGCATTATGCCTGAAGTAAAACCATGAGCACATCATGCTGTATCTGGTAGAGGAAGAAGATGAGTTCAGTGGTTGGGTGCTGTTGTTGTTCAGTTGTATTACTGCAGAAATGTCTTGAGGGTAGAAAGTGTATAGAAAGTCCAGGAATTATGTCAAAAACCATTTCATAATTTTGTGGGAGTTTAGACTGCCGCCTAATCTAAAGAACCTGTACATTGCCATGTGTTATCTTGATAGTTAGGACAATCTGACAGCAAGTAAATGATAATGGGAGCCGTAGAAAACAAGCAGTAATCTCCAGAAATTCATGTCCCAGAACACAACACGTTTAATTAGTAACTGCCAAGTGCCTTGAAATGAACCGTAACGATTGCAGCTCTTGGAGCATTGCTCTTACATGTTTACCTCCCTGCTCAGGGCTCAGAATATTTGAAGTGGGTGATTAAATGGTGTCCCTGTGTAGATCAGGTTGTGCAATTTAGTTTTGAGTAGTTCTATTTGTCAAGTCAGGTGACTGACACGACAGAACAACTCTGGATAAATTCACCAGTGGGAATGGATGTGAATTCATTGTAAGGATACTAGAACAGCATTCATGTAAAAATTAATACTGAGAGGCTTGTAAACATTGGTTCATGGTCTCTTGTACATGAAAAGCAAATGCAGTCCAAATGGTTTTCCCTCCAGTGATACCAGTTTTCATGGAAATTACACAGCCAGATGAAAAAGTATAATTAATTCTGTTGAGAAGGTTTTTCTGAAGTAATAGCACGTCGGCGTGATGGCAGATGTCTTCAGGAAACAGGGTTTAGACACACTGTGTAATTATCCTTAGTATAAGGGAGCAGTGGAGATAAATATCTCTGGGGAGATCTACATTTTCAAACAAAAATGTTAAATGAGCCCTCATTTGAATTTCTCAGTACCGGGAAGAACATTAGTTAATATTGATAAAGCTCATTGACATTTAGAGGAAAAAACATGCAATTTAAAAAGTCAAGAACAGTGTTTTTATTCCCATTCAAAGTTCAGCTTGTATTATAGAAACAGACAATTGTACTGTGAAGAAAAAATTACCTTTTAGTTTTTCTTATTGAACCAGGAGGACAAAAGGCAGCAGTTCATCGTATTGTGATCATGGAAACAGCTCTTCATCAGGCTACCTGAAAAATAAGTCAGTGTTTCCCTAGTAAAATAGACGTCCCAGTCAAGGCATTGCTGTTCTCATGGCTACTGTAAAAAGCCTCTTTCTGGAGTCGGGTGATAATGGAGGTTGCTGATGTTACAACAGTTTTTGATCGTAGCCAGGCTTGTTTATATAAAGCAGAAAATAGGAGTAGCCTCAGCTTCCTGGGTTAGACAAGACAAGTAGCATTTATAATACAGTGAAAGGAGCCTTGGTAATATATGCTTGGGCAAGACTTGCTCACACAACTTCTGTGCTTTTTGTAAACTGTTTATGAAACTTTTCAGCCCAAATCCTCGGCATTTCCTTGTAAACTTTGCATATAATTTTTCCTCATGAAAACAGTTGTAGTTTTGCCATTGATTTTTTTTGTCTGCAGGTGAAACTCAGGCAACAAGTCTATTATGCAATTTTTTTTAAAAAGCTATTTTGTGAAAATGAAAACACATAATAACGTGGGGTCAAACCCCAAGGGGAGTGACCTTGAAGTGTTATGTAGGATTAGGTGCTCAAATGTATGCCCCTTCTTTGGAGAAAGGGGCATCCTCTTCGGACTAAGGCATGTGGGTGCAAGAAAATTAATTGCATGTGTAAACCAGTTGTGTGGCATTCACTTAAACTGAGGAACTCCAGTCTGCTTTTTCAGAAAATGAGATTTGGGGGCATCCGAGTGACTCCGATGTCAGAACAAATGCTTTTCATTTTCAGTTTCTACTCTTTGAATATAATTTATCATTAAACACTCCATAGTGTGTGGGCATCTGGTGCACAGAGCTGCTCAAGAGCCATGAAGAAGTTAGCACCCCGAGGACTTGGTCAAGTTGAAGGTTTGGGGTTATTCCTGTTGTGTCAATTCCCAGCCTCGGTGTATTGCAAAGCCCTTGACTTGGGATGTTGTGGAAGGGTGCTGTGCTCAGACCAGTCAAGGTGAGCATAGGATTTCCCTGCCAGGAATGTAGGTGAATCAGTCTCACACTGGTGACTTCTGCAGTAAGGCATCTTGGTGTGTTGGTTTGCTTTGCACAGACATGGAGTTCCAAGTCAGGCATCTGTTTCTCAAACTTGGAAAATCAGTTCTGGAAAAACGTTTGGTACATTGGTTCCTTACAGATACTTTATTTTGGTAGCTACCTCCCTCTTGCCTTTACATTTTCACATCTGCATTTGTTACTCTTAAAATACTTAGGGGAGGGAACCCCAGCTCTCGGCAGCAGAGGAGAAGCTTGTGGTTAAGCAGGTGGCAGAAGTGTGACTTTGGGTTTGATCTTTGCCTCCCTCTAGTGACAGATGCGGTTTGTCGTGCGCTCGTTCCAGGGCTGGCTGGCAGCTGTATGCTCAGGAGCACCTAACCCTTGTCTCCAACTCTTCAGGGATGTAAAAAGCATAACACTGAAATCGAGTTTTGCATTAGACAGAGATGGCTTTGCTGCCTTATAAAGGCAAAAAAAGCTCGTGTTGCTGGAACCTTTGGCCAAGCAGTGTAAATGCAGGGAGCGGAGTTCTTCCTGATTGCAGGTACTGGGAAATGTTAATGGTTAGTGTATTGACTTCTCTAACTTCCTAGCAGAGGTGAGCAGCTTACAGATAGTGTTTAAGTCTGGTTAAACTCAAATGATTTTACTCTAATTAATGTTTAAACCTGATTAAACACAAAAGAGTTTTAACTCTTAATTTGACTCTTGAAAGAAAATTGCTTTACGAGGCTGTTGTGGCAGCGCCTGGGGCAAGCCTGCCAGGCTGATGTCTCCAGGACTCCAGAGCCTTTTCTTTCCACGTGCAAAGGGGCCGTGGTGTTTTTTGAAAGAAATCGTTGGTATACATAGGAAAGAGTTTGGATCTCAGCATTTTGCTCATTCTTTTAATTCTGAAGTCATCGTGTTGCAGAGGTGGCAAGGGACCTGCATTGCCGCCTGTCTCGGGCTGATGGCAGGGTGGTGTTGGTAGTGCAGTAGAAGGTGCTGTGTTTCTGCTTTTGCTTGAAACTGGGGGTGCTTTTGTAGATCCTACCTACACCTTTCAGCAGAATTCCCTGGATTTAATTGTTCAGGTAGAGAAGTAGTTTTAATTTATAATGAGCCTTTAAAGGCTTTTGGGGAAGTAGCTGTTCTGTCCTTTGAACAACTAAAATGATCTCTCCAATGAGTTTCCTACTTCTACAGGATGCTTGTTACTGTTGTGTTGCTGTGTATTCCTCTACACCAATTTTAAGGTAGTTTTAAAGAAGCCTCAGCACTGTGTCCTTGCAGGAAGGACAACTCTGTGCTCGGCCTCGCTTGGGGACTTTGTCAGTTACAGCAAATTCTGTGCCTCCCTGGATCCCTACAGCAAAAGTCTGCCTTTCCATCAATGACAAGGTTTTCCTTTTTTGTAGAACTTCTTTTGCTGGGCACCTGGCAGGGATTCTTGTGGGGCTGCTGTACACTATGGGACCTCTGAAAGCCATCATGACAGCCTGCGCAGGTCTGTAATTTTGATCCATGTATAAAATTGGTGAGAGACACTTCTTTTTAAATCAGATCTTGCATATAGTAATTAAGGCCCTTCCAGCAAGTTTGTAAGTGGAAAAATAGACTGAAGTATCAGATTTCCTACTGCACCAGCGGGAACAGACATAGTGTGCCATCAATTAAATGCTGATCTGGCATGTTTCTGTGGCATGGAGAGGGGGCTGTCTGGGGATTGTTAGGACAGTCACACACCAGCTCACGCTGCCTTGGGAGGTTCCACACCCTCTGTCCTCAGATCTTGTCAAGACTTGACAAGATAAAGCTCTGAGTGACCTGCTCCTGAGGGGAGGTGGGCTTCCAAGGTCCCTTCCACATGAATTCCTCTGAGATTCGGTGATAGATCCCATAGTGCTGTTAGTGACACGTGCTGAGGGGATCCTGCTGCTCTGAAGGCTGCTGTGTGACTGGAGAAAGGAGAGTTCCAGGACACTGCTTCTCTTTGTCTCCTGCCTAGCAGAGCAGGACCTGTGCAGCGTTATTCCAGCCCTCCGTTTCCTGGGCCTTAACCTATCTTGACCAGTGTCCAGTCTCAGTGCAGAAATCATTCATCATATATGCTGGAGAACATTTGTTGGGTTGATTTGCATCTTTCTAGTCTACGTGGACATGTTGCTAAGACACAGCACCCCGCTGTCAGATCTGGAACAACCCTCAAGTGCTGTATTCTTGGCGGTGCCAAGAAAATTCCTTGGTACCCGTGGTTTCACATTTGTGTCTTAGGAAACAGGCTCTGAAAGAAAGAGTACTGGAAATGTTAGTATTTTATAAGGAAGGATTGTTTATTCTAACAATACATGTGTTACTCTTCTATTTAGGTGGCTTTTCTTCATTCAGTGAGTTCAGCAGGCCAAGGGACTACCATTCAGGTAAGTGCTCTCATCCACTTAGCTGAAAACTTACTCCAGCTTGAAAAATCATTTTTCCTATTGATAGAAGACGTAGAGGGCCTAAGAAGCATGTATCATGTACAAAATATTCTGCATATGTGTGTACTTGCTAAACTTCTGTTACTTCTCTGGCCATGTAAGACTTTAAACCTCAGAGTAAGGTCATGACTTCATAAAATGCTGCCCTGGGGAAACACCCTCCCTTCTGCAGGAGCTGCACAAGGGAGAAATTCTCTCTGAAAGCAGCCCTTTGAAACTGGCTGAAACTGCCCTGAGCTGGCAAGTTGGATTGTTTCATTCTAGGATGGTTTCCCCCCTGCCAAGAAGGAGCTTCTTCATTTGGACACTTCCTGTAAATCAAGTAATTTCCATGTGAGAAGCCCACTCCTCTCCAGCATAAACATCAGTCTGTAGCCAGACAGCTGGAACACTGGCACACCTCGCATGGGGTGCCTTTGGTTTGCTGCTCGTACAGAACATGGAGCTGTTCTACATGGAGGTACAAACATAGCAGGTGCAGGCCTTGCCTGGGAGGGACCCAAGCAGGAGCTGGTGGGGATCCAAGCTGAGAGCCTCTTCCCCAGGCATCTGCTGTCGCAATGGGCTAAACCCACAGTGATAGATAACTGCCTGGAATCCCCGCCCCTGCGCAGCCGCTTAAGCGCTTTCTTGTCACAAAGTTTCATGGGGCAATTTTGTTTTTAATAGTCCGTGACAGGTTCTTCCATGACTTTGTCAAGAGCTCTTTGAAGGGGCGTGAACTCTGACACTGACAGCATTGCAGGAGAAGAATTTCAGTTGAATTCCTGCTGTGGAATCCGTTGGTTTTGCTTGTTTTGTGCCTCCTGGCTGCTAATTCCATATGATGCACATGAATTCTTCTCTGGGGAGGGAAACTGAAACCTTCATTCTTTATGTACTTCAGATTCTTTATGTTTTGAATGACTTTGGTGCTATACTCACCGGAGTCACCTCTTTCCGCTGGCTGAAAATTCGTAGCCTGTGTGGTTGCTGAGATGAAAACCATCCTGGGCGTTCGATTGGAGTGTGCAGCTGCTGGCAGGAATCCCTCCCCGTGTGCTCTCTGTGTCCCCGCGTGACTTGATGCTGTGGGCGCGCGTTGTTCAGGGACAAACCTCCCTGACGGCTGCTGCTGGTCTGGTGATGTTGATGAGGTGTCCAAGTGTTGGCAACTACGTGTCAAAAGTTGCTGATGAAAGGTGTCTGTCCACTTCTATCGGAACTTCTTCATAGTGGCAATTCTGACACACACTTGAAATGATCTCAGAAACCTGAGATGTTTGCTTCATCTCTTCCATTGATTCTTCTCTTTCCTGTTACCACAGTCTGCCTTTGTACATGAGGGATGTGTTTGTGGTGTATTTTGCCTAAGGAATTGGATCCTAATAATTTTTTTCCTTCCCTAATGAAAATCTGTGGCGGAAAGACAGCGAAAAGATAATACCTGACTTTGTGCTCTCCTGCGGAGTGGCAGTTGTTTATTTTCTTACTTTTTGTGTGGATTTCAGGGTATTACAGCTCTCCGGGCTACCCGTACGGCGCGTCAAGGAGCTATTACGACTACACGGGTGGGCTCAGTGAAGAGGAGCAGCTGGAGAGGGCGGTGCTGAACAGTCTGCACGAGAGAGGTGGGGCTCTGGCCGCCTTTGGGCTCTGAAGCTGGGATTCAATCCGGACTGGGGCCGGGGGGAAGATGGATTGCTGGTTATTGATTTTCAGGATTTTGGCCATACTTTCAGAAACAGGTTCTGGTAGGATTCCCAGAGCATGCAGTGTGAGGGTGAGGGGTTGTTCTCTGGGTGTCATTGCACTTACTCATCACGGCTCACAGTTAGTTTTGCTACTGCTACTGGTAAAAGAAATACTCCTATGATAAAATCACCCAAAGTCAATTAAGTTGCTATATCAAAACACCTTAAAATACTCTTAACTAGTATTAATTTGCATACAGTTTAACTTGTGTACAGCTCTTTCTAGTGGAGTCTAAGATAGCTGCCAGCTCAGGGGAGTGGTACCTGCGATTGGTAGGGGACTGAACACACAAAGCAAAATACCAGAAGCTCATTTTGCCAGAAGCCAAACCTGGTTTGAAATAGTTTAACAGTCCAGAGTTTACAAAGGGATCATGAAACACGTGAACTGCCAGGCTGATGCCTGTTTGGTGTTTGGGTGCTCTTCTGGATGTGGTTTGGTTTGTGGTGTGCGTTTGTGGGTTGTTTTTTGTTTGCTTTGGTTTTATTTGCTTTTTTAATTTAATCGTCTTTAAGAGAAGTTGTGATGACCCCAAAACCATTGGAAACATTCCCCTCCCCATTCCCTTTGTGTTGTGGTGCTTTAGATAACAGGATATTTGTGTGTTCCCTCTATTACAGAATAAATAACAGGGGTTTTTTTGTTGTGTCTTGCAGATTCTGGTGGAGGGCTGTACAGTAACGACCGGAGACCGTATGGCTTTTGGTTCCCTCCTGAGCAGCAGGTGGAAGAGGAGATGCGAAGGCAAAGGCTTCGTAGGTTTGAGAGACGATGAACCTGGCAGGTGGTGATGTAATTTGTCAAGTACTTGTTCATAGTTACTAAAACACTTGTACATTTATTTGTAACATGCAGATTTGCTGTAATATTTTTCCAGTTTTCTACTACTACTTGTAAAACTGCAGGGAATTTTGTGAGTTCGGGCTCAAAATGGAAACTTGCATAAAAAGTGAGAGAATCAAAATGTGATCCTTGGCAGCCTCCACCTAAATGCACCTTCAGTGTGGAGGACGACTGATGGCTTCACCAAACTGCCTTTTTTCTCAAGTTGTTTTGTGAAGCTTCAAGAATTCCTTGGCTTCTCAGCTGCCGGTGTTCTCGGACAACAGGTTTTCTTCATCTCATATGAAGAAAACATTACTTTTTTAATACAATTGTAAATCTATGCAATTTTTCCTTATGAACCTGTCAGTCCATAGTGACCAGCTGTTTTGGGGATTGGCAGGTGAGATGTCACTCAAAGATGCTCTGACAAGAACAGCTGGACTGCAGCAGTCCAGGTGTGAGCTGCTCAGCAGTCTGACTGTGGAGAGCAGCTAGGGCAGCTCTTACCCCCAGGGGCTGTTTCACACAACCCTCAGCGCTGCTGCCTCACCTACAGCTTCTGCACAATAAAAATGAGCTGTATTTCTTATTTCCTAAAGCCTTTAATATTATTCATGTTTTAAATAAAATACTTCCCTTTGGAATTGAAGTAATATGTGAGGAGCTTTATGGCAAGGGGAGTGGATTTGCCATGCAGAGGATGTATTTATTTCGTAACAGACTTTTTCAAAGCCTCTATTTCCCTTTTTAAGAGAGCTTGGAAAGAGTATCATGCCCGTGCTGTTGGTGCAGCTTTAGCAGTTCAGCCCGTTCTCCATCACCACGGAATAAGCAGCAGATCCTCTGAGCTGTGGTGACTGAACTGGTTATCAAAAACCTGCCCACAGTTTGTGTTTCTCAGTGGGTACTAGCGGTACGTAAGGAAGGAGGAACAGGTGCTAACTGGTTCCTCAGACTAATCTTTAATGCACTGGTCAAAAGTTTGAGTGTCACTTGCTGTCTATTTAAGTTCTGTTATTATAAGTATTTAAAGCCTCTAGATTAGCCACTAGTCAATTGAAAAAAAAATAACAAACACAAAAGCAACCAACCAAAAAAACCCCGAAACAAACCAACCAAACAGAACCACAGAAAACCCCACTTAAAATCAAAAGCACGATTACAGTTTTAAAAGCACTTGGGTTTGTAAAGTGAGGTTAGAAAGACTTTGCCATTAAATGTTCACAACAATTTTCAGTGCTAATAATTGTTCAGCTGTTTTGATGCTTTTATGTACAAAACCAAAATAAATATTTTTTTACATTGAAACCTCTGGGTTTTTTCATTCTTGTAATTAAGGAGGTGTGTATTTTGACCTCCAGAGCTTCTGCCATATTGCTGGAATGATGACGTGCGCTGCTGAGGGAGCAGATGGATCACGTTGGGACTGAATGTGCTGCTTGAGAATTTAGTGGAAGTTTTGGGTTTGGACTGTTGGAAAGTTCTGGCACTTGAAGTATCCTGCCAAGTCTATTAACAGAATTATTCTTTGGTAGGATTTTTACCATTATCCCCCATGGGTTTCAGAGCCCTGCTAATGGAAGATGCAAGTTGCAGATGGAACCTGGCAGATGCTCTGCTGTGCTTGATCTCTCCAGGGACAGCAAATCAGGGCAGGCTGCGCAGCGGAGCGTTCCCCACTGCGTCTGAGGCTGCGCAGGGCCCGCCTGGCTCCACCTGGAGTGAGGATTCCTTACCAAAAAGCAGCTCTGTAGAAAATACTGTAGCACCTGAGGGGCGGTTCCCTTGTTGCAGGAGCTGTGACTTGTGATTTTTTGCTGTTCTTCCTCTAAACTCTGTGATCAGGCACTGTGTAAGAAATTCTACCCCCTTAATTAATCCCGATCAACAGGCTTGTTAATGGGTGCAGTTGTGAGATGTGGTGGTTGAATGAGTTCACACATTGGTGCTAATAAATAGCAGTTTCCTGCGGAACGCGGCGTTAAACTCGAGAGGTTCTTTCCCCTCTTGTGCCTCATCTGTGAGCTCAGGCTGGTCATATGTTTGTGTCTGTCTGACTGCCCTGGCAGTGTGCTTGTAAGGCGGGATATGTCTTCAAATCCAGGAAAAAAAAGTATTGGTAGGTGTCCCACCCTGCAGCAGCGGCAGAGGCTGTGATGGGCGAGTGCAGGCGGTGGTGGTGTCAGTGCAGGCTGTGAGGGGATCAGAATCTGCCCTCCCCCTGCAAATCGACATCCTGGTGCTGTGAGGGGACCTGTGCCAGGGAGATGCCCCTGTGCAGGCTCCCCTCGGAGCAGGGTCCTGCCCGAGGTCACTCCTGCCATTAGATGTCACTTGTTCGATGAGAAAAGAGCCCGAGGATTGATTTGTTAAACTCGCAATGTATGTAGAAGTCTGTGGAGTGGTGATGTGTCTGGGGAGAGAAGGAAAGGCTTCGGCAGAACAGAGGGTGCTGGGGGACTGGTTTGAGCTCAAGATAAAATCCAGCAGAACGGAATTGGAACATTTGGAAATACTGATTTGCTTTAATGTTTTTAAAATGCAGTGTGTGGAATGTAACAAGCTGCAGCTGCAGTAGCCTCTGAGTAGCCATTTCTAGTACAGATTTCCTCATTTCCTGCCACAATTAACTGTTTCCTGCCTCTGAGAAGGTTTAATCTCTGCTGTAATGAGAAGACCTGAGTCTGCATCACTCTGCAGTCCCACCAGGTTCTGCACAGCTCTTCCCTTGGCTTAAAAAAAAGCAGCCAATGAGGCCAAAATAGCCACATGTCTTAACAGCAGATCAGGGCCTGGACTGCACGGGGTTGTTCTTCCACTAGTCATCTTCCAGATGTGCCGATAGCCAGATCCTGATGTGAAGGAGAGAAAAGAATGTGCTGCTGCCTGGAGGATTTGCTGTGAGTTGGAACCCGGGACCTGCCCTGCTCCCCACCACAGGGGTGCTGCTGTTCGCAGGGTGATGGGTGAGCTGCTCTCATTGTTCCTGAACTGAATTCCAGGGCATTTCACCCCAAAGAGCTTGAATTCCAGTCACCCCCCAGTAGCTAGTGACATTGTGTTGCTGTTAATACCCTGCCTGCTGCTGAGGATAAACTTCACATCTTTACAGGCCCACACCAGACTCCAAGCTCCTGACTGCAGCAGTCGGGGAAATCTGGACTATCAAAAGTAACTCAACGCTGTTGCCTTGGAGTGTTTTTACTCATGACCAGTTTCAGGTATTCCTTTTCACACAATTTCATAATCAGGTCCCCTATGAACAATTTACCAGCTACTTTTCTGCTTATAGTCACTGGACAAACAATGGCAGAATTAAAGCAGATGCTGCTTTATACTCTGGGCTGTCTTTTTTTGCTTTGTAGTACTAAGCAATTTATCTGCAGTTTCATTCTGAATTAGTACAGTGCTTCTGACAACTGCCTTACGGAGCCAGCTGGGTGTGAAAAGGGAGTTTACATACATGGTAAATATTTAACCTCTCAGTGGTAGCTTAAAAATACATCTGTGTAGGATATTGTTATAGAACGTGGTAAAATGTAACGGGCATCCTCCTCTGTGCTGCTTCCTCCTCGCAGGAGTAGGTGCCAAAGCTACTCAGCACCTTGCAGGTGGGGAAGCCTGTCTGGCCTGCCTGTGGGATGAGGGGGTGGGTTCAATTCTTCCACGCAGGTCCACGGTAGGGATGAGTCCCTCCACAAAGGGCCGTGTGTCCTGCCAGACCCAAGCGCACAGCGGGGGGATCACTGAGAGCAAACAGAGGTGCCACAGGGCCCAGGGGGGCTCTTGGCCCCTCCCCGGGTGACAGCGGAGTGGAGCTGGCTGAGCCCCGTGTGTCCTGGCAGCTGCGCAGCCCGACGCGCTCACACTCGACTGGACTTGCCCTCTGACTGCTCTGTTCTGTTCTGCTCTGGCCGCACTGGGATCGTCGCCTTCCCACTCTTTGAGTCTGTGTATCCAGCTTGTGCATCACTCGCAACGGCTCCCGAGGCAGCTCTCTCTGAACGAGGGCTCTGGGACATGGATCTCGTTTTCTTGAAAACTGCTGGGGCACCTCTCTCAGTAACACAAATGGAAATGAAAACTGCTGGAAAAAACCCATACTTTATTCCATTCCAGTAAAACACAGTTTAACTGGTAGAAGGAGCACTTGTGGCTCTTGTGCACGTGATGAATTCTCCATTTGCAATCTGTTCTCAGTTTCTCCATGATTCAGATACACGTTTCATAGCTCTGGTTTTACAGCTGAGCAAAGGAGGTATAAATGTGTATTAACTGTTTCAAAAGGTGATCGGTGTTTTAGCTTATAGACACTTTAACAGGCAGTGCTTTGAACAACAAAAGGCATCTCTAGAGCTAGGATTTCAAAAGGAGCTTAAAGGTGGTGGTTCTTATTTTTTTTTTATGGTGTACTCAAAAAAAAAAAGCAAAAAAACCCCAAAATTTGTTAGCTTCAAGTTTAGACAAATGTCCTAACACTGCTTGAATTCATCACTAGGATAAGTCCGCCCATTTTATCACCATGCTACTATTGCTTTTCAGTTAATGTTAAAATTGCTCTGTTTCTTTAGCTACTTGGATCGGAGCTTAATAATTTAACTGCTCTTAGAACTTAGTTGTGACTACAATACAGCTTTTTAAGGGTTCATTATCTCAGCTAACTTAATTTTCTTAAATAATCTGTTAAATGGATTTGCAATTTTTTTCTTTATGAAAACACCGTTATCAGTGCTCTCAAGGTTTGGTGCAGCGCTGCAGTGGTGAAAGACTTCGATTTTCATTGGTTTTATTCTGAGGGGGTTTTCACAATTGAAGTCCCCCTTTCCTCAGAAGCAGCACGTGCGTGTTTCTGTAGCTTAGGAATTCAGCTGCAGGGCTTTAAGACATTTCTCTGCATATCTAGAAGGGTAAATATTTACAATACACAATATAAATGCGTGTGCTCTTGGTGTGGGAAGTGCCAGCAGGAAATCCCTGGCCTTGCAGGAGCAGGTGTGGGTGGTTTCCCAGGTATTCCTGACTGGACTGCACCCTCTGGGCTCGCTCATCACCTGGAGGTGATGGCAGTGGACTCCAGGGTGACCCGAGTCGTTTGGGCCAGGAGTCAGCAGTGTTGCGGGGTGGGTGGGGCTCAGCAGGTCCTTCCCTGCCAGTCCTGTAGCTCCATCTAACAGAGCCAACGGCACTGTCCAGCTCACTCCAATACCAAATACAGCTCAAACCTTCAGCACGGTGCTCGTGCTGCTGCCAGTCCCGCTCTGTCTGTTGGGTGCTGCTTCCCTCGTTAGCCGTGCTTCAGGCATACCTGGCACCTACTGATCTTTCTCCTCTGCTCTTGGCCTTCCTTGAGAGTTCCTGACAGGGGGGCTGATGCAAACTGCAGTTCGGGCATCACGGTGGTTAGCCAGAAACTGTATTCGTTGGCAAAAAACTGGCAGGTTCCCCGCTGGCCCTGGCATTCGATGAACGGCGCCGACCTGAAGTCTTCTAGGCAGCTGCCAGGTGACATGAGGGACTGCCCACCACCCTGGTCACCCGATCCGGTGTGCTGGGAAGAACAATGGAAGAACTGGGTAACTGTGCCTGAAAAACAGGTAAGTTATGTGAAGCTGTCTTTTTCTGACTATTTTGCCTTTAACTGTATTTTTTGGTGATGTCAGGGTGGAGTTTCTTCCTTTGCCAGAGAGAATTGTAATGTGCTCTATAATGAGTTAATCTCACCAGTGTAGAGCCAGCTCGGTTCTAGTCTGGGATTTATCAAACAGAAGTGAAGAGACACAGTAAATCTGTGTGGATTCGAAGCAACACTGTTACCTAAACTGCTGCAGATGTCAATAGAGGAGGGCACTGAAAAGACCTGGACCTGATGGGCGTGTCTTTGTACACAGAAATCCCATTGTTTAGCAAAGACGCACCAGCAAAATCTTGGTCACTTTCAGAACTGCACAGCTTAAAGCTGTGAGTCCATAAAGCAGCAGCCAGGTTCGGCAGCTGGGAACTAACACTCGGTGCTTGTTGCAAATTTTCCTTTTAAATGTTTGCTGGACATGGCTCAGGTGAGTCTTCAGAGCTAAAAATCCTAGACCCTTCCCAAGACAAAAGCTTTACGAAAGGAACTTACACGCACGATCGCATGCCCAGGCTCTTACCATCAGGAAAGAATATCCTATCCAGAGACTCCTCCAGCTGCCGGGGCAGGGGGGAATGGACTGGTCCTGGCTGTGAACTGCCACCGCTTGCGCCGGGGCCTCGCAGACGGCGCACCGGCTGATGTAGGGCTCGATCTCCTCTTCCGAGAGCGGCCTCACAGGCAATGGGGCAGCACTCGCCAGCCAGTAGGACTTGTCGTTCCGGCTGGCGTAGTAACAGACCTGGTTGATGTTGCAGTAAGCGAAGGGCATGGTGTTGAACACAGGAAGACACGAGCCTGCCAGGCCTGGGAAGGAAAAGAGAATTACTCCACTTCTTCCTAGGTCAGTTGAAATCAAGGGTTCTGGCTGCACAGCTGCGGCTTAGTGGGAGCTGCGTAATTCACCGATCAGAAACCTCCTGGACTCTTGACTCAAATGACTAATTCTAGATGGAAAATGGAAACTGTTTTTACCAATCTGTGTCTTCCTTTGATCAATAACACTAAACTGGGTCCCAGGACAGTGTTTTATCATGATGTAGTTTATCACCATGGGAAAGAGGGTAAGTTTCTTAGCTGTGCCAATGCTGAAAGACAAATGAGGTGAGAGGTGGCAGCTGGCTTGAGAGGAGATCAGCTCTTTACAGTCTCACTAAGAGCTGTGAGAAACCAAATGCGAGTGCTGATAAATAGGAAATGGTTGAAATAGGAAATGGCTGTCCAGTAGGATAAGCAGAGCTGAAGTCCCTCCTCCAGCATGGCATGTGCAGCAGGGTCAGGGTGAGCTGTGAACAGCAACAATCCCCCTGTCCTGCCTTCAGCTGTGCGAGCTACGCACTGCCTGTAAACCCTAATGCCTCTTGGACACGTGACATTTCTATACAGGAGCCACTTTTCTTTATTGCTCTTTATAATAATCCATCAGGTACTATGAAAGGATCTGGACTTTCCTAACTTGGAAAGTGCCTCCAAAAAACCCCACTGACAGGAAACAAGGAGTTCTTCTCTAGAATCAGCTGTTGTAAGGCACTCTGGTACCAGCCAGCTCTCTGGGGATTGACAAACACCACAAAGTAGTGAGAACATTTCAAAACAACGCTGCTGCACTAAACATACCTCTTTTTATTGCTCTTTTAAACACTTCTTTTTTTTGTCCTTGAGCTTATTAGGTCCTTGAGCTTTCCTCCTAAGACACTTCCCTGCCTCTTGGATAACAAGTCAACAAGAATTTAGGATGTTTCTTCTGTGCAAATTCCCACCAACAGGTTTCTCAGGCTGTATGTCCAGAAGCTTATTTAGACAGCCAGTTGTAGTCAGCATTGCAGAAGAAATGCCTAAGGCACCAGAAGGAGCTGACTTGGGGACAAATTTGGCTCTGTCTCTTCCAAAAAATATTAGTTTCTGAGTCTTAAAAGCACACAATCCTGCTGTGCACAAGCTGCATAATTTCCCTTGTAAAGGTTATTTGTACAACCCAGCTGTAGCCACCAACTGTCCCGAGCTGTCTCGACACGAGAAGGAGCTGACCCTCCAGGGAGTTACTGGAGTGGCCAGATGAGATTCCTGATGGAGGAAAATCTCCCCAGGGAGTTCAAAGACAGCCCCAAATGACCAAAATGATGAGGGAAATAAACCCCTTGTCTCTCCAACTTCTATTCACAATTGCTGAGAGGTAGAAAGACTTTTTTCCTTCAAAGCAGCAGAAAGCTGCTTGAAATGGGTCATGTAACAGGGCAGCTTAACTGAGTTCATGACAATCAGTGTAAATGAGTTCTGAGTCTGTAGAAAATAAGGAATTGATGATTCTGTAGCGTGCTCCATTCCCCTGGGCTTTCATTGTATAGATCACACCATATTAGACCTTAACTGGAGAGCAACTGCGTACTAGTATACGTACCCAGGTCTTGATTATGAGCCTTCTCTTGTCCTTCCAGGTACAGCAGGCTGTAGCCAGTCCATAATTTAGGCATCCCCTGTGGACAGAGCGGTTCTCTGTCAGACTGACTGTGAAGGACGAGCAAGAATCCACTTGCAGATCTAGTGTGAGGGCCTGGTGGTCCTGGGATACCCGTCTGGCCAGGTGGACCTTACAGGAGAAGAGGTAAGAGGAATTTACTTGGAGAACACATAGCTCATGTGACCTTTGATCTTTTGCTATATTTAGGTGTTCAGTAAGGGGTCCCTGACTGAATATAATGTGACTTTACAGGTTGTCGTGGGCAATAAAGACACCAGCAGACCGATGTTACCCTTCTTCTGGGAGAGGAAGGAACTGGGCCACCACCGAAGGCTCCGTCCTGCGCTGTGTGGAGCGAGACCTGAACTGAGGTGGGCAATGACTTCCCCAACTCGCTCACTAGGATGACTTGTCTGGAGTGGCTTTGAAGCCCTGCGCTAACAGCTGATGCCTCTTCTCACACACGTGCTAAGCCACTCGTTGATTGACCAGCAGCCCCAGCTAAAAGACACTTGTAATTGCTGGCAGAGGGCTGTGCTGTCAGCCCCGACTCAGCAGCGCATGCCTGCTGACACGTGGTGTTCCAGCACGTGTGGTTTATTGCCTTTCTGGCTAAGAATGGACGTGGAGATCAATTTTCTTCTGATAGGTGGTCTTATGCTTTGTGAGATCATTCACAAATGTCACTATCTTGGCTTGAACTGAGAGGGGGGAAGGAAGTGTCATGATACCTCAGGCTAGAGGGGGGTGTATCCCTGTGGGAACAGGGGGGAACAGAGAGAACTTGGTCTGTACCACATCCCTCACCCAAAGGCTGTGTTTCATTCTTACCTTGCGGCCCCGCGTACCCTTGCTCTCCTCTGTTCCCTTGGTCACCTGGTGGGCCGGGTGCCCCAGGTAAGCCATCTTGACCTGGCAGGCCACAGGATCCTTCTTCACCTTTTCTTCCTAGAAAAGCACAAAGTACACACCTCTCTTCACACGGCTGCATCGAGCGGCTCCGCGTTGTCCAAAGGTACAGAGCACGCACAGGGCCGCCCGTTGGAACTGACCCCACCAAGGAACGGTGCCGCAGGACAGGGGTGTGCAACCTCCTTCTCCATCTTCCAGCCACGGTAGCAGTTTGGAGGCACCACGTCACCAACAGCAACTGCTGGTGAGGTTTTATGTCCTCTCTATGGAACTTGTGTGGCTGACAGTTGAAATGAAAGCACTACCAGACGTTATCCTGCTCCAGCAGCCTGGTTGTCCTCGGCATTAACCAGGCCACCACGTGTTTCTGGAGACTGTTAGCATTCAGGGGTCAGAGGGAGGGTAGAAGGCAGAGCAGTAACGCTGACACCCTTTCCAGTTTGCTGTCTGAATGGCCAAAAGGGCCATCCAAGCTTTCAGAATGGCAGCTAAGCTTTCAGAACACCAGCTTACCTTGGGGGCCAGGGTGGCCTATTGGCCCTGGCAAGCCTACAGAGCCATCATCTCCTCTTTGCCCTGCTTCTCCAGGAGGCCCTGGGATTGCAGGGCAGGAATCGTCTACTTTTCCTGGTTCACCAGGGACACCTGGAATGTGTAATAGGAAACTAAATCAGACAGCAGATTGGTTAATAGCTCCCATGTGAAAAACCAGCAGAATTGTTTGCTGGTTTTGCTCTTCCAGTGTTTACTTCAAGTATTTTTACATCTTGAATTACTGAGTCTCACTGCTTTTAATTTCACTTTTAGTCTTTTAGCACAGTGTTTAACAGCACAGCACGGCAGGCAGGCGTTAGCAAGCCCACACTAGCTGTTGCCTTTCAAATACTTGGTGTACAGCTCCTGTCTGAATGTGCCCCAAACTGATTTGAGTTAAAGCCTAAAGTCTGCCCAGCTCGGCACATGTGAAGCTTCACAATCCTTTGTCTATTCTGGGGCTGCAAACCCATCAATAAGCAGGCTGGAGAAGCTAACCCTCCACTGCTAGAAAATAGTTGTCATCACAAAAAAACGACCCCAGAATGGCTACCTTTTATGTACTGGAAGTTACTGGGAGCTATTGCCTATTTGTGTTTTGGAACAAAATCATAATCTGGTCAGTTTGGTCTAATCATGAGTTCAATGTTTGTAATGATCCAGTGTTAGTATTCAAAGTTTTTCTGAGGTTTTGGTTTGAAAGCATCTTGTGTGAGAACTGAACACCAGCCTGTGGAGTTGAAAGAAGGGTGTTTTACAGGTGGGACTGACACGACAGCGCGAGACTCCTGAGTGTAGCGTTACCATGACATCAGTCAGCTGTTTGTGAGAGATCCGTGCTGCTGTAGCAGTATCTGCTACTCCCAGTGGCCAAGCCAAGAGTACCTTCCAGTAAGAGGGACTGTAGCTCTACAGCAGGAAGCCCTCGTGAGAAGAACACCACTTAGTAGTCCTGAACTTACCTATGAGACCTGCAGGGGTTGGAAAACGTGCAGCGGATTGTGGCCGTTGTGGTGCAGGTGGGAAGGAGCGTCAGGCATGTAAATGAAAGAATGGAATGAGAACTGAAATCACATGGGGTGACATCAGAAACAAATCCATAGTTGAGAAATGTTTACACTACTCCAAAGAGAAATCTATTAGGTTGGGTTTTTTTCTGAGATGGTTTAAATTGTCTGTGTGCAAGTTAAATGTCAGTCATATGGTATATAAATAGAAAGATGATGGTAATAATTGCGTGGCAACGAGCAACAGTTTCATAAGTACCTGTGGGACCTCTGGGACCAGGTTTTCCTTGAAAACCTTCATCTCCTGGTTGTCCTACAGCACCAGGTGGACCTGGTGGGCCATGGACTCCCATGGGACCTGGAAAGAAAACACTTGTGCAGTTGCGTGTGGTTGTGTTCCAAGAAGGTGAACGCGTAACTAATATGAAGTCTGGCTGCTTGAGTAACGAGAAATGCTTGGGACAGCTCAGCTTTATTGTCTCTGAGAAATAAATACACATTTTCTTCTTCTCTCCCTGGTCTTGAACTGAATTAAAATTTATGACTCTTCTTTTTTAGAGATTGGAAGGGATTGGTGTAGACAGGACTTCCCTACAGTGTGTGGAAGAAGCAGAGTATCTAGATCCCTGCTTTCAAACTGAGGAATCTGCTGAAAGCCCAAAGCTCTTGATATGGGGCACTTGAGATGGTGTTAATTCAAACACATCTGCAGCCTCCATAGTTTCTGAAGCCCCCTGCAGAGAGGTCAAGGTTTGCTTTACCTGGCAGACTCCAAAGTTTCACTGCCTCATTCTCTGGTTGGCAGGGGAGTTCTCCAACGAGCTGTTGGAAGCAGTACGTGCAAATCTGTCTCTGCTCTGACCTTCTACCCCAGCCCTATCTTGTGTGTAGGTAACGGGGAAGGGCTATGAAATGTCCAGCCCACCCCTTCTCTCTGGCTCAGACTTCAAGGTCAGTCCCCTGTGCACAAGGCTCAGTTGCACAGGGCTGGGCATAAGTTAAAACATTTCAGATCATACCCTTTGGGCCTCCTCTTCCATGGTTCCCTGGAAGACCTCTGGCTCCTTGTTGCCCTCGCTGCCCAGGATTACCTGGTGCTCCTCGGAAACCGGTATCGCCTGGATTTCCTTGCACAAAGATGGTCTCTCCGGGAGGACCAGGATTCCCAGGCTGACCTGTGGTAAAAGGACGTTCTTCTGAACACATACACAAAGTGTAAACATCCAAAACCAGTTGTGTCCTTTGGGCTTTTTTTTTTGCATGTGTTTTTGTGTGTTTTGGGAAATATGAGCATCAGCCTTTGTCCAAGGCATTGTAAGGAAGACAATAATAGGAATAGCTCCCAAAACTATGTAGCTTCTGTGCACGCAAAGGGCAGCAAGTTCATGTTATGTGCATGGAGATGCTGTTTCTCTAGATTTATTGTAGTGCTGCCTACCCTTCCACATTCCATCCCCCATTTCCCAAGAGGAAGCAAGTCTTTCCTACTGGGTAAGGAAGGGTTCAGATAATACTTCATGTGTGGGCTCAGAGCAACTTAAAGCTCAATTTGAGGACCAGAATCTGTAGGAATTGACTGGATCCCTTGGCAACCCCTGCTGGTAACAAAAGTGGGGTCTGCAGAAATATTTATGAAAGAGCTGCCAGCTTCAGCTTTCCCAGGGCTGGATTTTGACTGGAAAGCTTTGTGTGGATGTGCCAACAACAGCAGGCTTCTGGGCAATGTGTTTTATCCTTCTGGCTAGGAAGAGTGGCCAGTAATCTCCTTTCTATTTGCTTCTGTGGAAACTGAGGCATTTCGTAGCAGCAGGACTTGTACAGAATTACCCCAGAAAACCAAAGGTGGACATCTGTCTGTTTTATCTTTGCTCTGGTGATCTGTCCAGTGCTCACAGCTGTGTATTCACTGAGGCACTGACTGCTTTCTTTGTTCCCTATGCATGGCTATATGTTGATCTGCAAAGGGTGGTGACTCCCAGTAGCCTCAGGGGCTTTTTACAGGATCAAATTTGGGGTTTTTTTGTTTTGTTTTTAATACCTCTGATGCCATCTAAACCAGGTGGTCCTTGATCACCTGGAGGACCAGGAGAAGCACTGTCAGGACATCTTCCCATAGGTCCAGTGGGTCCAACAGGTCCTCTTCTACCTAAGGCATGCCATTTTACACAAACAAACAAACAGGTTACACAAAGAAGTTACTAAGTAGAAGAATGCTGACATGGGATGTCCTGGAGGTGCTGCATGCTCTTGCTTGTACACTGAACAGAGCAGTGACTGGGCTAGTGAAGACATCTCATAGAAGTGAAAATGTTGGATTTTTACAGTTTTAATGCTTTCTCTAGTCTACTTAAACTAAAGAATGCATCATCACACGATGGCACATTGGCAGAAATAGCCTCCTGAATTCTAATCATGGGAGAAACAGTCAGTGTCAGGTGAGGGGGGACTATGAAATCATCAAAATCATTCTGCCTGGGCCAGGGTGAGTTCCCCGAGGCTGGCTGTCCCTCCTTTTCTCATCTCATTCTTTCCTCTAACGTAATAAACAAGAAATGCTGAGGTCTCTGTATCAGCTCAGGAAATACCAGCATGTTACTGCAACAGAAATGCTCTTAGGGAGGGAATCCTCTGGGTGTATGTTCATACTAAGCCAGGGAGAAGCTTGCATGAGCTTCACTTCAACTCTGCAGGGCAGTGCCAAGGATGAAAACCCCTCCTTACCTGGGAATCCTGGGAATCCCCGTTCTCCAGGCGGGCCTGGGATAGAAATACCAGGCCATCCAGGTTCACCTCTGTCTCCTTTTGGTCCAAGTTCTCCTGGGTATCCTGGGGGCCCTGTTTCACTTTGACCTTTATAGGGAAACAATTACGTACATGAAGCTTACGGGGAGTACAAATACAGATGTGCAGAATGGAAATACCAGCTGCAGATGTTCCTCTTGCAAGGGTTGCCTAGTGCTAGTTCTCTGGTTCTCTCCTGGAAGCTGGATAGAGTTTTGCTGAATCTGGCCTTAATTCTTCTCTTTCAAAGCAAGTCATCTCTTTGCTTTAGTGTTCCTCTTCAGGGGTTATTTTATATGGTGTCATTATTGTCTGTAACTTGAAATGTAAACTGCTTGCATGGTCCTAAATTTAACTTTCTGTCAGCATAAATTTGTAATCTCTAGACAGATGGTGAGCACTGTTTTTTTTAATACTGCTTCAAAAGCACCTTTTGAACTTTGCAAATGGATCAGTGAGAGTGAAATCCAGGTTCCTCTTGGATTTGTGGCATAATTCCCATGGACGTTTAAGGGGTTGGGATTTCCCAAGTCTCCTTTTAATTTGTTAGTTTTATATTTTGCGTATAAAAAACCTGGAGGCTTGGCTGTCCTTTGAATCACCTGCACTGAACATTTTTGGTTTATAAACAGCCTTGGAATATTTCAACAAAACTCTGAGTAATGGAAGTTGTGAAGGTTTCTCCACCAGTAACTGTGGGTGGGTCGTGAGGCAGCCTACAGATTCGGTCTGAAAGTTTAGTCTGAGCCTTAATGGTATCTTCTGGGCAAGACAAATACCAAAGTAAGGTGCATCAGTCCCTGCACATTCAGTCATGTAAGAGAAGATGTTCTGTTCCACATGGCTATTCCCCTTCTTTACCTGGAGCTCCTGCAGAACCTTTTTGACCTTTTAGTCCATCCAAGCCATCCAGTCCGGGCAGTCCAGGGAGACCTGAGAGGTATTACAGGTAAGACTGGGTGCATCAGTAACCCTTTCAAGTCACAGTTAAAAATTATGCCATTTTTGTTGTTGTTATGACAACACCTTCTGGATCAAGACAGGATATTTGCTGAGTTTGATTCTTACTGGCAGCCGAAGGTGAGATGACACTGCACCTGAGTGCAGCCTTTGGGAAAGGAAGATGAGAAAAACCTGCCAACAGCAATCGCAACTCAGTTGCACATCGAAGCAATCAGGAAACACACCTTTTAATCCTTTAGGTATTTCTATACTGCCTCCTTTTCCCTGTTTAGCTACTTCCTGGCACAAAAAATGTAAGTTCTCTGTTTCAGCCCCTGTGCTTGATGTAGGTGCTGTGGGACGTGCTGGCATCTGCTCTATCTCCGGGGCAACGAATAAGTTGTCCCAGCATCGCAGGACAACTTATTGCCCATAGGAATGGATATATTTTTGAAAGTTTATAAGCTGGTCAGATTTGGAGGAGCAAATTGCTGTAGGAATAGCAACACAAATGCCCTTCATCAATTGCTTCACCTGCCAAAGGTCCTTGGTTCCAAGAGGGGTCATCTGAGAAAGGGAAAATAGAAGGGCACTAGAGTTCTCTAACAGATGCACCAAAAATAATAATCCTTTAGCTTTGTTCTCAAACTGTTGAATGATTTTAGTTAAAATTTAGCAAAGGAATAAAGAACAAAAAATCAGCCTGTAGCAAACACCAGTCTCAAAAAATTTGAAATCCAGAAGATTGAAAACCTGCAAGGCTCTGATAATATACCCTACCTAATCCCCTTTATACTATGGGATACTAGTAATCCAACCTGTCATAGCTTCTGTGCCCTTAATTAACTGCTCTTGAACTTTTCATGACATTCTAAGTTTCAGTCCTGCTTCTGTAGCCTGCTTTGCTTTGGACATGCTCCCACTGTCACACTGAGGTGAGAGCTGGATGCCAGTTTGGGGAATTGAACAGGGGATTTTACAATGGTTACGAGCTCCCAAATATTTTTGCACCCAGGTCACCATTTAAAACGTTTCTGATCTTCACCTTATTCACTCAAGATTGATGGCTTGGTTTACTTGCTTTCCAGGGAATTTCTGACACGTTTGCCAACAATCCATTATAATATCAGCACTTGTAATTCTAGAGGTTTTGGATTGCTCTAGTCCCATATTTCTAGGTACAGCTGAATTGGCTGACCTATCCATGAACCACTGTTTTGGTATTTTACAGCCCAATTCAGCTTCTACTCACACAAGTAATTCTGCTGATGTTCTTATTGCTAGTTGCTTCATCAAGGATTACTCACACAAGTAAGGCTTGCCAGAGTAAACCCTGAACTAGCACAACTATCTCTGCAATAAGAAAATATTATTATTAGGTAGACGCTGTTTAATTTTCTTTTTGATCTGAAAATTCTTCAGGCACAAGACATTTAATGTGAATGAGAAATGACTGAGTAACAGGGCCCTGCACAAAGCTGTGAACAGCCCATTAACCATCTCACTTCTGATGCCAGCAACAATAGTTCCTGAAAGGACCTTCAAGATCTATATTCTCCAAGTTAGAATACAAACCCTATTTGGTTTTCATTGCTGGGTACAATTTCCAAGGCAGCTATGCTGGCAATGTGCAGAACCTAAAGGCTTAGCAGGCAACTTGGTGTCTGATGAATTGCCATTTGCAACTGAACTGTTCCCTCTGCAGAATGTGTGTTCATTTGTCACCTTTCCCGTGCTGGATTTGGGATAACTTCTGCACAACACAGAAAAAACTCTTGCCGTTTAAGAAGGGGGTCCATCTGCTACTCAGTTTTCAGCAGAAGAATGCCTTTTTTTTTTTTAATTGACCCCTCTCAACATAGAGATCCCTGTCCTAGCAGCTCTCTGCCTTTGTTACAGCAAATACTGTCAGCAACATGACATGCTCTCTTGCAGATTACGTACCAGCAAAGAACCTGTCATGGCAGTTTAAATCAGCACCTCTTATTTACTGCAAGCAAGTATAAATGCCTTCCATTTTTCATCAAAATTTTCAGTGGTTTATAAGAAACCTTTACAATTTTTCCTTGGGCTGAATTTGAAAAAGTGACTCTATTGTCCTTTCTACCCATTTATCACAGTCCCAGCTGCCACTTTACTGTGATTTCTGGGTATAGGACACTAATATTAGTCTTCCTGTCCAGGACTGGTGATGAAGCACAACTCTAACAGAGAGAGGATGCAGAGCACAGAGTTGATTACCTTTCTGTATGAAGTATTAGTGTAACTTATTGCCATATATCACCCTGAGTATAGTACAAGTTAATAACATTCTCCACCAAAAACAACTGTATAGGTGAAGTGCTGCTCAATCTAAACATAACAATCATGGGGAGAAGGATAAATTAGGATTTGGAGGAAACAGTTCTATATGAAATCCACCAAAAATCAGGTTTGGGAGAAAAAAAAACAACAACCAACAACAAAACCCACCCCAAATTATTACCATTTGTTACAAGAAATGTGTAGGACACCCCTGGCCACAGCAGTCAGCTGGGTTTGCAGAGTAACAGTGGCACTCCATGGTGAGAAGGCAGAACACAGCAGAACTGAAGTGGAGCTTCTGAATTACTGCCAACTCCTTTCTCTTTCCCTCATTTCTGCTCTCAGTTACATCGGCTGATTCAGAATATGTTTCCACCTTTTTGCTTACTCCTTTTAGATTCTAGCCCAGTTTTCTGAGGTAGTGTTTATGGTACTTTTTAAAGGTGGTGGGAACTGGCTTAATTCTTCCAGTAGTGGAAGAGAATAAAGAACCAGAATCATGCTCACAGTTGGGACTTGGTGCATTTTCAGCACTAAAAGGGTGTTTGTCTGATGCTGTTACACTGCCAGCAGAAGTGTGCTGTTTACCTTTGTTGCCTTGGGCTCCAGCTAATCCTTGCAGTCCCGGAGGTCCTAAACTCCCAGGTTTCCCCTTTTCTCCAGGTTCTCCCGGCAATCCCGGAGCACCGGTAGCTCCTGAGTTGGGGGGAAAGAAAGAAGAATCTGTCAGTATGCAAAGCTGTTAAACTGTTGATGTTTGTTTGCTGTGCAGCACACTGTGTTGCTCAGAGGTACCTGGAAGCGTGTCAGAATGTGTGAAGAAATGATGGACCTGGATCTCTGAGCCCCTGAGCAAACTATTGCTGCTGTCTGTAGGTACCAGAATAACTTTCAATACACGCCTTCCTGTGATCTCAGATTTCTCTGGCCACCTCCTCCTCAGAGGTGCCTCCTCAACTGCCTTTTCCTGTTCCATATCTGTTCTGAGCAGTTACAAGGCACTATTTAAACTTTGGCTTTACCTTGAAATCCAGGTATCCCTTGGTATCCAGGGTCACCCTTGGATCCTGGTCTTCCAGGTCGCCCTTGGATACCTGGTGAACCCTTCTCTCCTGGGAATCCACGAAGTCCTCAAAGAAAAAGAAATAATCTGGTGTTTATTTGCTTAAAGTTGCCCATTGTTCATTGCATGTAAGTTAAAAAAAAAAAAAAAACAAAAGCTCAGTAAGGGGTTTATTGACTAGAAAAAGAATTTTATTCAAACATTGCAGTTCCTTGCATCTATTTATGAGCAATGAACTAGACTGATCTCTCTGGTGGCGGTTGAAAGAGCAGAAATGAGGAGGGAGATATGACCCAAGACAGGTCTTGTTCTGGTCAGTACTGGCTTGTTCACTGGTGCTGTTCTAGCCCACAGCAGACTTTGCCTCCCTTTTCATGCTAGTTGTGCTGCAGATGGTGATGCCCCTCCAACCCCTGGCTTTATAGCTGTAGAAAATGCCTCTCAGTACGCACAGGAAGCAGAGCTCTCTCTTCTTAAGAGAAAATGAGTTCTGAAGTCAATTTTGTTTTCCTTCAGTCAGAGGTACCTGGTAATCCTGGATCTCCAGGAGGCCCTTTTCCACCGTGCGTACCAAGCAGAGGAGTCGGGTCGCCTCTCTTGCCTGTTGAGGTACAATGACTTTTATTTCATACAAGTATCCTTTTCGGCCACAGAACCAAAGGTGGATGATTCTGTAAGATCAGATCATTTACTCAGAGATAGTAACAGCTATAAAAGGGACCGAGACAGCACGGGATGGAAAATGCTTTGGAATGTGCAAAAAAATTATAGCCTGGAAAATCTTGACTATAAGTGATTTAAAAGAATTTATAAATCATGTTGGAATAATAATTAAAAAAAAATCTACATGTTTGTATAATACCACATCATGGTACCTTGAATGATTGAGTTTGATTTGATTTGACTGGTTTTACAGATCTGTGAGAGTGGATTTTTACATGTTTTATGGAATCTTAGAAATCTACATTTGACACAAACATATCTTCTAAACTAGTAAGGCCTACTTTAAAAGGAACAAACTCTTCAAGAGTGTACTGAAATGCAAATTTTGGCTTCAGGTCAGTCAGACTTGTTTCTAATGACATTGGTGTTTTAAATGTTTTGACTTCTGTTCCGTTTTCCCTTCTCCAATGAGTGCTCACCATCTGCCAGAGCATTTACACCCTAACAATACTGCTCTTTTCACAAGCAGGTTGACATAAACTCATTACCTTTAGATCCTTTTGGGCCAGTCACTCCTGGATTTCCAGGGATTCCTGCTAAGCCAACATCACCCTGATTTTTTTGAAAAACAAAAGAAAAATGTTTGACATCTGATGTGTATGAGGCATGATCTGTAAGAGATTTGGTTCCCTTTTGCTGGTAAACGGACAAGCAATCGATATGACGAGCAAGACTGTACCAAAGCTCAGACAAAAGCAGAGCATGCTGTCGTTGTTTCCTGTCTAACACTGACCACTAATGCTGCCAAGAAACTTGTAGATTAGACTGGCTTATCATTTTGAATTTGTGCTTTTATAGTTTGGCTTGAACAGCTTAAAATCCCTGCAGATGGCTTCAGTGATTTAGAAGGTACCATAAAAATGTACCAAATATTGTTGTACATTACCCAAAATTTACTGTAAACATTAGCCAGAAATATGTTGTGGTGTAACACTAAAAATGTAAAGATTTCTCTACTTTTTTCCTTTTGAATAATTACCTCTAATCAGAAAAACATCAATTATCTCTTCAAGGAAATGTAGTCGAAGAGAAGCCAAGCAAAGAGAGGCCCTTTTACTGAAAAAGCCCTCTGCTTTATGCTTCCTGTAATCTCACTGCTGGTGTAGCCAGCACGCAAGCCAGGGCAGAACTTGACCCTATATGCATAGGTGGTATCTGTGTGTGGTTTTGTGTGTGTTCTTCAGCAGTGCTGCTTGCTCGGGCTCTGTTTGGTGCACCCTGTCAGTACAGGCACAGAAGACTCAGTTTCATACTTGATTGTGCATCCATTTTTTGGCCCCCTAATTAGTGTAGTGTAGTTTGGACATGTACCAAGGGGCAACAGAACAAAATCACAATGTGCAGCTAGGAGAGGGGGGAGACTTCTTCTGTGGACTCTAAACTGCAGTTTCTGCTAAAATGTCATCAAAGTATCAAACTGCTGCATTAAGGAACTTGCCTTTCTGATGTGATACTGACAGTCTTTTCTCAGGAGGAACATCTAGCAGGTAAGGACAACACAAATTCCTTTCATGATATTCCTTGGAAGCAGGAGATAACTTCAAAGTTTAACCAATGTTTGGGTTTTTTTTTTTTTTACCTGATCACCTGGTTGTCCTTGGAAACCTGTAATTCCTTTAAAGCCCTTTGGTCCTGGGAAACCCCGTGATCCAGGAAAGCCCATCAGTCCAGTGTCACCGTGGCCACCTGGCAGTCCTGGGGCACCATTCTTCCCTGGGAATCCTGGGGTGCCTCTGAAACCAGTACTGCCTTTTTCCCCTGCAAGTAATTGCAGAACAAGGTAATGACCAATAGGATCAAGCCTTTATTTGATGCTTACTTGGATGTGGCTGTGCTTTCCCACTGAAGCAAGGAGCCTGCTAGTTTAAGAATCCATAGACACAAAAAAGCTTGCTGGATGTTACTGCAGCTATGAGTCCAAACTGGTGTCTATCGGACGAACGCGTGCTGAGGTTGGACTGGATGATCTGGGAGGTCTTTTCCAACCTGAGCAATTCAGTGAGTGTGTGCACAGGGCTTTGCTTTCTGCGCTTACCGCTTGCTCCTCGAAACCCATCCTCGCCGGGAAACCCCGGTTCCCCCTTCTGTCCTTTCTCAAGGCGCATGTTAACGCAGCCGCTGTCTCCTGGGGGGCCTCTTTCACCTTGGAACCAAACATGTGGAATGTAAGTAAATCCTCACTAGCAACACGTCCTGAAAATTCAAGTTAGTGGAGACTCTCCTAACAGGCAAAGCTTTCAAATCCTAACGCAGCTCCCAGTCGTTCCAGCAGGATGGATGCTAACAGAATTTACTCGCCTACTCTTGCCTTAATTCAGTAGTAACCCAGGTGATGTTAAATCTGAATTATTCCCTGCTTGAATGGGCTAGGAAAGATGGCAATTGTATTGTCCACTCCAGCGTCCTGCCTGTGATTGCACCCTGGAGATGGTTATTCTCTTTCCTGTATTAATATTCATGTACGTTTTGCACAGATTGAAGAACACAGACAATATGATAGAAAAACCTGAAAAATCCAAAGTTTCAGATGGGTACAGGATGAAACTCAAGGTCTGAACAAGTGCTCTTGCTCTGATTTAGTGCTAAATGCACCTACTGATCCGAGTGGAACTACATTTTCTTCACCTATTTTCCATCATGCATTCACAAGTGAGGTAACTGGCTTTAGTAAATACTTAATCCAGTAGCTCTGAAATAACCTAAATCCAGTATTTCTGAAACCAGAAGTGAATATACCCTTACAGCAAGAAAAAGTAAATGTGTTCCTAACGCAGTAGTAACAAAACTAAATGTTGCAGTAACGTAACTACAGAGCAAAGCAGATGTTTACAAACCTTTCATTCCCATATCCCCACATTCTCCACTAGGCCCAGGTGGTCCCATTCTTCCTTCTTCACCTCTTACACCAGAGAGTCCCGTGGGGCCTTGTGTTCCTGGGAGTCCTGGGAACCCCTGGGGTCCTTGAATCCCTTTGCTTCCTGGTAATAGTAAGTGCTTTATTTACACACTCAGCCTGCTATGCTGTTGCTGTCAAATTCTGAGTATAAAGCAAAAAGCAGGGTCCAAAGGAGGGTCACAAACATGATGTGAGGGCTGGAACCCCTCTGGTGGGAGGCCAGGCTGGGAGACATGGGGGGGTTCAGCCTGGAGAAGAGAAGGCTCTGGGGAGACCTTCTTGGGGCCTTTCAGGACTTGAAGGGGCCTGTCAGAAAGATGGGGACGGACTTTTGAGCAGGGCCTGTTGGGACAGGACAAGGGGTGATGGATTTAAACTGAAAGAGGGAGATTTAGACTGGAGAGAAGGGAGAAATTGTTGATGCTGAGGGTGGTGAGAGCCTAGCCCAGGTTGCCCAGAGAGGTGGTGGCTGCCCCATCCCTGGCACCATTGCAGGTGAGGTTGGCCAGGGCTCTGAGCAACCTGCTCTAGTTGCAGATGTCCCCACTCAGTGCAGGGAGGTTGGACTGGATGACCTTGAAAGGTCTCTTCCCACCCAAACCATCCTATGATTCTGCTTTGGCAGGACAAGACCTCATTCATTTGTAACTCATTACTTCTGGTTTCAGAAAGCCCAGAGCCTCTGCACAGCAGAGCCACCTACTGAACCCACCATAGATCACCACTGTCAACGACCATCATCCTTGAAAGATTCTGCACAGGGGGTGGTGACCAACAGCAGCAGCAATACCAGAGGACAGCAACGAGGTTACCAACACAGCACGTTCTACCCAATCATGAGACTCTACATAAAGTTCTGGATGGTTTCCTGACTGTTGAGATTTCCATCTGTGGCCAAACACACTCCATAGCACATCCATTTCTATTTATATCCCGGTATTTGGCCACAGTGAGAAATATTTCCTTGGAGGAATAAAGAAAAGTCTTCCATTCACACTGAAACATCTACTGGACATCCCTGTGGGCCTAATTCCCACAACACCAAAATCCAAACCTCCAAATGGGAAAAATATACTGATCACCTGCCAGGAACCTCAAGAGTGGGAAGCCAAGCCCTTACTGACAGCCTGCGTTACCATCTGGCTACCACAGGAACTGGGAAAACGTTATTGTTCGGAGTTTGACTTATTTCTCAAGATAATTGCTTCAGTATTAATTAAAAGTTCCTCTCTGAAGCTGCAGAGGAATCTCATGTGGTCCATTTACTGACTGAACCGTCTATGCTCCTCTTGAGGCAGCAGGCAGAGCATGACCCCCTAGAACCAAGGCTGCCTATAAACATCAACGAGTATTTTGGAGTGTGAAAATCTGAATATCTCTTTCAAAAGATTGAATCCCAGAATCTCAGCATGGTGGGGGTTGGAAGGGACCTCTGCAGATCATCTGGTGCCACCCCCCTGCTCCAGCAGAGTCACCCAGAGCAGGGGGCCCAGCAGCGCAGTGTCCAGCCAGGTTGGGAATCTCTCCAGACAAGGAGACTTCACAACCTCTCTGGGTAGCCTGGCACAGGCTCCCACACCCTCACACCAAAGATGTTGCTCTTCCTGCTCAGATGGAACCTCCTGGGTTCCAGTTGGTGCCCCTTGTCCTGTCACTGGGCACCACTGAGCAGAGTCTGTCCCCATCCTCTTGCCCCGCTTCCGGGGGCCCTTTAGCTCTTGCTCAGCATTGCTCAGCTCCCCTCTCAGGCTGCTCTTCTCCAGATGAACAGCCCCAGGGCTCTCAGCCTTTCCCCAGCACAGAGATGCTCCAGGTCCCTCAGCATCTTCCCAGACTCCTCTGGAGTCTCTCCAGTAGCTCCCTGTCTCTCTTGAACTGGGTAGCCCAGCACTGGACACAACACTCCAGAGGTGGCCTCAGTGGGGCAGAGTAGAGGGGCAGGAGAACCTCCCTCAACCTTCTGCCCACACTCTTCTTTGTGCATCTCAAGATGCCATTGGTCTTCTCAGCTACGAGGGCCCATTGCTGACTCCTTCACTTTTATCTTTCAGTCACGGTGTCCTAAAAACTCCACGTATTTGCAGTCCAACTGCTGCACAGCAGGAACAGAATTCATGTAAGCCTCCTTTCAGCAGGGTTGGAATCTGCATGAGGCAACATGGCAGCAAGCATGTTGAGAAACTGAAGGAAAGCTCCGCTGCTCCGCAGAAGCAAAGGGAGCCCCGCGTTCCTCTAGGGAGCCGCATTTTGGCTCAGGTCCTGTCGCTGTAGCCAAGTCCCATTAATATGAATGGCACTCTGAACCTAGAAATCAGAGTCAGATGAATCACCCAGTCGTGTAAGTGTTCGGTATTTCCCTTCTTTTAATAAGTACAGGCAACAGCCATTGTCATTCCTCACAATAATCTGCTGCGAGACAAAACAACTGGGGGAGGTGTGGAGGGGGGTTGTGTGGAAGCCTGCTTTCCATTAACACATTGGTATCCTATACACAATGGCACCGAGATAAAAAACATGAAAAAAAATAACTTAAAAATCAACTTTTCATATTAACAAAGACGTTATGGCTTGTGTAGGGGGATCCATGCAACCCAACAGGAAAAAAACAGTTCAAAACATGTATAAGAGACTAAGAAAAATGCCCACAAGGGATGGAAAGCAGGTCTGGTCAACAGAAAATTGTGTTCTAAAAGAAGTCGAGGGGGATAAAGTCAAAACACGGGTCAGACTGAGACAGAACTCAATAGAATCATTGAATCGTTTGGGTTGGAAGAGACTTTCAAGATCATCAAGTCCAATTGTTGACCCAGCACTGCCAGGGCACCACTAAACTGTGTCCCTCAGCACCACATCCCCATGGCTTTGGAAGCCCTCCAGGGATGGGGACTCCACCACTGCCCTGGGCAGCCTGGGACAGGCTCTGACACCCTCACACCAAAGAAGTTTCTCGTCCTGCTCAGATGAAACCTCCTGGCTTCCGGATTGAGCCCGTTGCCCCTTGTCCTGTCACTGGGCACCACTGACGAGAGTCTGGCCCCACCCTCTTGACCCCTGCTCATTAAACATTGCTAAGATCCCCAAAAGAGAAAGGACCTGAGGGAGCTTCTCAAAAAAATCAGCATGATCTATTAATTCCAGGCCACAGTGAAAAGTAAAGGCAAATCAAGGGGTACCTCTGAACATTTTCAGAAGAGAGAATTCGTACTGCCTGTGTACGAGAAACAAATGCCCTCATCTCAGATACTACACACAGTTTGGATATCTACAGCCAAAAAACAGATCAAAAGAAAAGTCTTACAACCATCAGAGGAAAAGAAAACTTTTTATAAGCACAGATTAAAAAAGGATCTGGTTTTAATTTGTTAGACCGAATAAGCTAGAAAGAATAGGTCTGAAATTTCTGAGTATCTCAAGGATGTCCACTGGTAGAGCAAAAGGAAAAAAAAAACCCACAGATATAAAAGTAGACCTAATAAAACAGGCTGAAAATTCAAAACACAAACAAACCAAATATTCCCAACTGCTCACAGAGTGGAACAGCGGGAGGAATCTAAACACTTCAGATTAAAGGAGGAGAAAATTTATGGTAACATTAATCCTACCAGTGGGGACTACTCACTGAGCTAGGTGGTCTTTTCCAGCCCAAGTGTTACAATCACACACTAAACCCCTTGTGAAGTCCTAAAATCTCCAGGCTCATTTCCTCAAAAGTACTATTGTTACCAAGTTTTGTTTATTAAAAGCCTCTGCGCTGCGACATATGAAGCCCAATCTCCTTGGAGAATAACACAATGCCATATGGGATACTTAAAGACTTTAACAAAACTTCCCTGAGGATCACGATCCAAATGTGTCTAACCACAAAAAAAAAAAAAAAAAGACCAACAAAAAACCCAACACAATAGAACCTCTGCCCCTACAGACAGAACTGCTGTGGCCAATTACACGCCAGCGCTAAATTTGTCGTGCGACTACTAGAAAACAAGCTTTTAGAGCACTGCCTGCTTTCAGAAGACAAAATGAAAGCACATGGTGAGCATTAAATTGAACGACCACCACAATCACTAGAAACGCAGGCCTAAGTTGAAGGTTCTCACACATGCAAGTTCCTAAGATCAGGAGCAACGATGCTCCTGGGAAGGTCTACATGGTAGTCCGCTCCACGACGGCCTTGTGTCTGTGACCTGTGGCACCTGCCTTGCACAGAGATTCAGTTTCCAGTTGGAAGAGAGCCTCTGGAGTTCTCCAGACCCAGCTCCTGCTCAAAGCAGGACTATTGCTGATAGCACAGGTCAGCTCAGCCATGACTTTGTCCAGGCAAGTTTTCAAACTTTCAAGAGGAAATGGCCTCAAGTTGTGCCACTGCAGGTTTTGGTTGGAGCTGAGGAACAGTGTCTTCCCCTTGAGGGTTGTCCAGGGCACTGATGGAGTCCCCGTGATCCCTGGAGGGGTTTGAAAGCCGTGGAGCTGTGGTGCTGAGGGCCATGGGTTAGTGGTGC
>WUAM01000284.1:1025221-1064001 GCA_024336885.1 Actenoides hombroni
TGGGTGGTCATCTGTGGCTGCACCCCGCCACGAACAAGAAGTGGAGAGCGGAGAGGGCCAGGGGGGGGGGGGGGGGGGGGGGTGGGAGGGGAGAAAAAGTAAATGTCCTGTAACATGAAAATGTTACAGTGCATCGACGATATTAACCTAATGAATGAAGTGTTAGCAAAAATTCTTGTGTTCTTCTGGGCTAGATGGTGCTTCTGGAATGGTGCAGAGGAGCTCAATAGGCTAATGCCTGTTCCAGCATGTCTGCTTCAGTTTCAGCTACCCCCTGCAATACTGAGGTCAGGGAGCTGCGTTAAGACCATACAAAGCTCCTGGAAAATCCAGTATCTCCATTTGTTCTGATCAGGGTTTCCTGGGGTATTGCAAATGCTCTGGAGGGGATCACAAACAACATTTTGCCAGTTCCTGGGTGAGTTCTTTGATTTTTTAAATTTTTTTTTAAATTAAGTTGAACAAGGTGCTGTAATGGTGAATGCCTTACGTGGCAATTAATTTAGGGCTCAACTGCAACTTGCCATGAGCAGTATAGTTTTAGAAGTGACAGCCTTGCGGTGTGTCTTTGCCTCACACACCTTTTTTCCCCCCCGTATCCAGATGTACATGTTCTAGGTCTTCTCTGCCTCCAGCACTGGCGTATTTTGCAGCCTCTCTCTCTCTCGTGAGTTTTAAGTGAGGCAGGAGAGAGTTTCAAGCTACTTTCATGTAGTCATTTCTTGGGAGGCAGCCTGCACACCTTCTGATAGTGCGAATGGCAGCTGCCTGGCCCTTGGTTCTCCCAGACGAATGTATTCCTGGGTATTTGCTGGTTTACCAAAGTCTCAAAAGACCTGTGTCTGTTGAAAAACTAGAACAGTGTTGTGTCTTTTTAGGGTAGCTGTTTTTTTTTTTTAATCGGCAAATTACAGCTCCATTTTGATTAAACCCAAAAATTCTCCCAACTGTGAACATACCTTGAACACCTTTGAAACCTGGGGGACCTGGATTTCCAGGGTAGGGTGAGGTAATGGAGACAGTCTCACCTGAAGCAAGAGGGAGAAAGAAACCAGCCTATTTGATTTTACAATAAGCAGAGTCTGAACATTTACTGTACTATTTCTGTGGAAGCAACAACCTAGAGGTGCAAAGGTCAAGAGAAGGGACTATTTGTGCACATTATTTCCATATTACTTAAGGTTTGCTGGAGGATCTTCAACTGCATTTTTCATGGCACCTGTTTTGCATAGGATATTGGTAACGGTTCAGATTGTTGTGATACATTTACATTCTGTAAAGACAAAGATATTTTTTTTATTGCTTGTCACAGAAATTTGTCTTTACAGTAGTTTCTGTTGCAAGGAAATTATGTTATTTAGTTCTGCACACATTTCTGGTTCATACATATTGCTATCAGTGCAGATATTTTTATTTGGGTAGGGATTTTTTATACCCAGAAAACAGATCAAGCCTGAAGTATGACTTGTATTTTCCTGCTCCTTGGGCAAAAAAAAGCATTGCCCTGCAAAACCGGACCCTCAGAAGTAGTTATCACTCCAGAAAATAATATCTCTGATCATATGCAAGTGGCACTTTGCAAGTGTAAGGCCCCTGGCAACTCACACTCTCACCAGTGTCTGCTGCTGCATGCTGACAGAACGGTGATACCTCTCCGTGGCCGTATTTCACACGACCATTGAGTTTGTCAAAACTGGTTTTTACCATAAATAACACTGTGTATAATATATATATGAAACTGTAGTGGATGCTAACAAACATGTATTTTGTGATTTGGTTCTTAATGTAAACATTCAAGATTACCTTTCTGGCCCTTTGGACCAGGTGGCCCCATGTTACCAGTATCACCAACGTCTCCAGGGCCACCTCTGACTCCTGGAGGGCCAGGAAACCCCAAACCAGGCAGTCCCATCTGTCCTTTCACCCCAGGAAGTCCTGCGACCCCAGGGAATCCTTTATCACCTGGCAGAGGTACTCCAGAGTCACCCTAAAAGAAAGAAATTGTTGATAAGAAACAGCAAGGCCTAATTTCTTTCCTCTCTTTAATGATTTAAAGCCATGTTAGAGAGCTATCTGGTGAAACCACACCTCCACAGTTAACTACGTGGATGCCATTGGTAGTTTTTTATGTTCAAAGGCAATGGGAACAAAGGGTAGAGTTTTTGTTCTTCCCGATCCAATCATATTGGCACACAGCATATGTAGGAATTACCTTTAGGAATACCGAAATAAATGGTAATACTTCCAAGGAAATAATTTTTCAACTGATAAGAACTAAGATTTTTTGATCTGGGCTAACGTGAAATATTAAAAGTGATTAATCTTCTAGGACTTTCAAAGAAACTGGTACTTTTCATTATGTAGGTAGCCCTTTCATAAGACTACACGAACTGAAATGGGAAAATTCTGAGAAAAGCAAATGTACCTCAGCTCCTTTTTCCCCAGGCAATCCTAGTTCCCCATCTCTGCCATCATTACCTCTTTGGCCTGGAAATCCTGGGACCCCAGTAGGACCTCTTTCACCTTTTACTCCTTAAAACAATTGGAAAAAATATGAATTTGCAGTAAGTTTGGGAAGTTTTATTTCTGCTCAGGTAACTGCTGGGTAACCATTCATCCTATCTATATGATAATTTCCAGTTCTTGAATTTGCATTTCCTTAAGGAGATGTTTTGGGCTTAGGAAGGCAGTATGTAGTTGGACACCACGTGCAACAACTTGGTGTCTCTGTAAAAAAATGTGGTTACAGGCACTTGGTGAACGTGGCTTTTGTTCATGCTGTGTAGAGTTAGAAAATATTTTACTATAGAAATCAGAGCTTTATTTTTGATTCCAGTGAAATCAGGATATAGCAGTTGTGTATGATGCAGAGGATTTGCATCAATATTCCCAAGAGGTGGTGTATTTTGTTGTTGTTGATTTAGTTTAGTTTTGGGTTTTTTTTCCCACCCTTAGATTTGTCTTACCCTGATATTTACGAAAATGTAATTTTTGCATGAAGGACAGTAAGACTGTTTAACCTAAAGATTTATTTTGATGTGTCAAGAAATCCTTTGCAAATAAAGAGCAAATGTTTTGCCCACTCCAGCATCTGTAAACAAACACAGGAGTCCAAAACTAAGCTAACTTTTCACAAACAATAACATGGACAGTCTTTTGTCTGAATAATTAGTTTAGCATTTCGAACTAAACTTTGCCATTGGATTGCTGTAATTTTTTTGTTCTCTGTTTCTTTTGCTTTTGGAAATAACAACCATAACTGTGGAGAGGTTTTGATGTAATTACAGGAATTTCAGTTGTGCAACTGGTGGTCTATTGTTTCTCTTCCATGCTTGGTCAAGAATAATTTTTAGAAATAGGAGCAGGAATCTGAATAGCCGTTGAGACTTTGTTTTTCCCAAGAAGGATGTTGGTGGTTGAGGCTGAGGTACCAGCTGGGATACTGGCATAAGGCACTTCAGGAGGGGCTTCTCTACAACAGCATTTCCTCATGCTTTCACTCTATCTGTGTTCTGCTCAGTCTTTGCTATACAGATCTCTGTAAGACTCTGATTATCAATCACATGAGAAATTGCTTGTTAGCATTAATAACAAGCTGTTAAATCTGTTTTATGGCTCAACTGTGGAGTAAAAACCACAAAACAGTGTGGATCTTGTGTTTAGCAAGAAGGAAATGAACAAGGTGGTACCGAGAGAGCAGTCTGTGTATACATGACCTCTGAGCTTCAGCAACTTATTCCACTGATTTAAAGAGCAGATGAATGTGGTTTTCTCACTCTCTTGCCTAGGCACTGCATAGGAAACAAAAAGACTAACCATGAACCGTGTGTTTACCTTTTATTCTGACTCTTCCTGCATCACCTTTCTCTCCTTTTCCACCGTGTTGTCCAGCAGAACCAGGTGGCCCCTTCCATCAGCAAAAAATAAAATAAATAATAAAACGTTGTCAGTTATCTTCAGGGAGAAATTAGGCCTCTATCTCCTGCTCTTGCACTGCTACCCCAAACCACACCAATTAAGAGTAACATGCCCAAAAGAAACTCTTCTCTCCTTGGATGTCTATAGAGAGGTGTGTGAACAGTACCTGCCCTTTGCAGCCTGACTCTGCCAAATGCACAGGCACCAGTAAGAAATGGTAATGGTAGAAGAATTGGGTCTACAGCCATATATGGCTGTGGCTGCAAATGCAGGAATGGGAAGATGCAAATGATTCACAAACTCCTCTTCCCGCTGCAGGCTTCACCCCACCGTCCCCCGAGGCTACACTGGAAGGGATCCCCGAGCACAGTGACTGCTGGATGGGGCTGTCCTCCCAGAAAAGTGGCTGCAGGTAAGTGATGTTTTGGGTTTTTTTTCTTGGGTTTTTTTTTTCTTTTTTTTTTTTTTTTTTCCAAGTGAAAGCCCACAAATCTGCCAATTAAAAATGTCATCTACATCTACTTAAGTTCCTGGTAGTGTCAGAAGAAGCTATGACTTGACAGGTTTACAGGGGAAGAGAAGTACTTTTCTCTATTTTTATGCTGATTTGTGGTTTGCATGTCATCACTGGTGAGAGGCTGAGCTTGCAATGGAAGAGGCAGGGAAATGCATTTCACCATGTGAAACTTAAACAGGAGTAAGAGGCCACTTTTGTTCTATTTCAGCTTCATTTCTAAAAGGTATGTCAGAGAGACCAGGCACTGCCTGGAGCAGCTGATCCTTGTGGAGAACAGACCTTGGCTGAGTAGTGACTGAAAATGTTAAATATGAGGCAATATTTAACAGTAAAGGGATAAACACTAACAAACAGTAATGCCTTTCAGATTGTGTAGGAGTGAAAGACTCTACATTATGTCCAGACTGTCTTCTAAAATCGACGAAGCATATCAAATAAATTAAGAGTTTCAAATAATTCCTAAAAAAAGGAATTTAAATGACTTGAAATGCCTAGATACAAATCAAGGGTTCTTTTTCCTTCAGGCCCTGCTTCCCCCAGGTGGATGTTGACATAAAATCCATCTTGATCTGCTGACGCGATGCAGTTCTTGGCCTCGATAAGGTTTTGCTTTCCTTTTGAAATAAGTGAACAATCAGCTTCAGTGAAGCAATTTGTGCGTTTACAATTTTTTCAAGAAAAACAATGGGTATTGAAAACTAAAAGAAAACCAAGTTGAAAAAACCCAAGATGAACATCCACCAGCTTTCCTAAGCCTCCTCACCAACATCCCCCCCCAACCACAGAATCCATACAGCATTCCAACCCGCACTGTCAAGCTTTGCCCACTGCTGCAAGGGAGAGCAGACAGACACTAATAAAATCCACACTCCAACTAGACTGTAATAAGCAAAAGTAGATCAAACTTCCAGATGGTTTGCCAGGGCAGTTTCTCCACCTCTATGGTTAAATAGTGACTACATAGTGGTAACTTCATGTAATTTACTGAAGCTCATGAAAACTACTCACAGGGAGCCCTGGAGATCCCACTGCACCAGATAAGCCTGGGTCGCCCTTTTCTCCCTCTCTTCCAGGGTATCCCATTTGTCCTTTTCTTCCTGGAGTACCTGGAGGTCCTTGCATGCCACGGGGACCAGGAGGACCAGCACTGCAGGAGCAGAGGCCTTGATTTCCTATGTGAATGGGTCAAAATTCCTTAGAAATGGTTGCAAAAATAATATGCAAAATTAACACGAAATGAAGTCCTTTTTCTTTGCTGTAGGAGTAGTGCACAGACCATTTCATCTTGTCGTGACCTTCAAAGGTGTGATGCAGAGCAGTCTTTTTACAGTGCTGAATGACTGCTGCATGGACGTCACTCTACTGACTCGGAAGCCTCAGTGCTAGTAGGCCATTGATGGGGCTTATCCTCCAAGTGTACCATAAACTTTGTGCAAATTTAGGTCTGACATATGTGGCAAAGGTCTCACATTCAAATTGTTGCTATCTGGGCATACTTACCCTTTTCTCCTTTTGCACCTTTTCTTCCTGGAAGGCCTGCCTGACCTTTTGCTCCAGGTTCTCCAGGGATCCCTCTGTCAGTACAGATTATGCCTTTGAAAAAACAAATAGTACAGCTTGCATCAATCAGGCTGACTTGTTTCCACAGCTTAGGTCATGTGTCCTCTGGTCCCTTATCTTGTTACCCTCACATGAAAAGCCTGAGATGTCACCAAAGGCTTTACCAAATTGTTGCTTATAGATCATGATACAGGAGTCAGTCTGGCTGGAGTTGATGCATTTGTGTTTTCATTGCCACTACTTCTTCCTTTTTCTAGTGCAGAACTTAACAACTCTTGTTTCTTTACTAAAGGATGCTGATTTGGGTTTCCTCCCTATTTTGCTGTGATTTTAACTAAAGTTGATATATTTTTAGGGATGCTTTTTGTATATGTTACTTTGTGGGTTTAAATCACCCAGAAAATTATTGAAATCTTGACATCTCACTGATGAAAACTAATAGGATGAAGATGTTTTCTGCATCATGTGTGAAGTTTGATACATCTGTCAAAATGCTCTTTTTACTTCTGTGGTTTTTGTAAAAAAATCAATGACTCTATTAACGTGCAGAATGATATTTTTGCCACATGAATGGCTGCTGAACCTACTGGGCAGTCCAGGTAAGCCTTGTCGTCCTGGCTGTCCTGGTAGGCCTGGTGGTCCAGGAAATCCGGGCCTTCCTGGGATTGATTCACCTGTTCCAGGGAGACCAGGGTCACCTGGAAAACCTTGAGGTCCTGGTGCCCCACTCACCCCTGGCAGGCCAGGCAGACCTATAAAACAAACAAACAAAAGGTATATGGCCCAAACAGCTTCATAGGAACAATTACCCCCAGATACCAAGGAAGAAATTACAGACCTGAAGAAGAGCCTCTATGACAAAGATTTAAATCTAAATCTATAGGTTTTCTAGGATTTCTAGGAAGAGAGGCTCCTGCTTTAGACTTTCAGATGCTGCTTTTTCTCCTCCCCGTTATCTCTTTTCCAGAAATCACAGTTATTTGAGTTCCTTACACAGAGCAGAGTCATCCCCATCACCTTCTTTTCTATCTTTCTGAGGTGGAGAATAGAATTTTTGAGTACAGCACTCCAGATGTAGGCACACCATGGATTTCCAGAGTTTAGTTGATTTGGTTCTTTTTGGGTGCTAAGTGCTGAGCTATTATTTTTATTGAACTCTATATGTAGAGATCAAATCTTTACTATTGGTGAATTGCATCAAGCAAGAACAAAGAACAGTTTTCTTTTATTTGCTTGCTCTCCCCACCCTTTATCCTCTACTTTTCTTACTCCTTCCATCATCTCCTGGTCTTCCTAGCAGGCCTGCAGGACCCATTGGTCCAACTGACCCCACATCACCAGCAGGACCTGGAAATCCAGGATCTCCTTGTGGACCTAAACAGAATTATAAAAACACGTGAATTGACAATTGACAGCTTAAATCTAAATTATACTGCAGCCAAAATTATAATCTGGGAACTACACAGAAGTAAAATACAGTAACTTCTTTTGTCTTTATGAAACATTTTTAAATGTGTAATAATTTAATTTTAAGGTGGGAGGATTTGGTCACTTTTCTACGGATTCCTGCCCATTTCATAGGCATGGTTTTAACTCTTTGTCACCCCATAGTAGAAGTACATATTTCAGAATATGGAGGTAAGTGTTTCTCCAAAGTAATTACACACAGCATTTAAAATAAATGTCCATCTCATGTTATGAATATTTGACAGTGCCCACTGTGAGGTCATTTCAGGATTGTCCTAGCTGAAATGATACAAATTTTAAAAAAAATCTTTTCAAAATGGATAAATTTTAAAAGTGTAATTACATAAAGAAAACCTGAATCAGATATCAAGGGCATCATGAAACTGGAAAACCAAAATATTGGTAGCAGTTCTGTTCTCAAACAGTTCTGCTCAAGGCCTCGCTCTCTGCACAATGTATCCACTTGCACACCCTGCACATGATTCACTTCAAATGTTACTGGAGATATTAAGCACAGGGTTAAGTCTTCCATTGCACGGGCTGGAAGCGCATAGAAGCTGATGGAAAACACATGTAATTAGTTTTTGGATGAGGTCTCTGTGTAACGGGGAGGTTCTGCTGAACTGGGGTTGTGTTGTGCCTTCTGCATTCACCACCAGCATTTCCTGCACTACAAGTGGCATTTGTAAGGTTCCCACTAAAATGTTCTTACAAAGCAGGTTCCCCAAGCGATGCCGAAGCAAATCCCTTCCAGGCAGGAGGCTTGGCTGTTCCCCATTGTCTCCTGCTATGAAATAAGAACTTCCACACACCTTTCCATCAATTAGATGATAAAAATGGAGACAAAGGGAGCTGGGACAAAAACCCCAGCCCGAGGTTTAGGTAGGAAGGTAGTAAGATTGCCAAGTGTTCTGTCAGGAGTCCTAGATCCAGGATTTCACCCCTGCTACACAACAGGAAGCTGAATTGTAATCTAAAATCGTGTGGTGTGGCAATTCTGACAATAAGAATTCTGAATTACAGTGGGAAGGTTGGTTTTATTACTTGCCATCTATTGCATAAGCACAGGCTTATTTTTCATAGCTCTTTCTTAAATATGCTTATGGTCCAATAACTAGGGGTAGTGCTGCTGGTCTAGCTTCCACTGTACAGATAAAGATCTTTCAAGTAAACAATCTGAAACTTTCTGTGTTTAACATAGGTCCAGTAAGATCACTGCGATAAAACCAAGCAGGCCTCTAGGAAGATAATGTTTTAGGATCCTGACCCCTGAGTCCCCGGTGACAACTCTCAAAGACCTTAGCAAAAATAGGTCCTACACACACGTGATAGAGCAGAAAGACTAGTTAAAACCAGCTATAACCTTTTACAGGAAGCAGTGGCATTCCAACAGCTCCAGGAGGACCTGGGGGCCCTTTTTCTCCTGGATCCCCCTGTAAGAGTCCAACAAGAGATTTTACTGGCAGATACAAATATGCAGTGTGTTAGCATGTACCTGAAAGCTTCAGCAGTGGTGGGGAATGTAAGGATGTGATGCATCACCTGGGAAACCTGATTTTGACACTTGACAGCATTTAAAACCAGGCAAAAAGATTTAAAATAATCCTTATCTTTCAAGATACCAGGGACTAGACAGTAACATACCTGTCACATGTATCTGTTTGACCCTTGAGACCTTGTGGCTGCTGTATTTGATTTCATTTATGGTAAAGATGAATCAATTACAGTAGATCAGTACCTGTTTGAGATGTTTCGACAACCAAGCTGTAATTATTTGCCTTCAAATTCTAAACCAGAATTTGGACTTTACTTCTTTGACAGATAAGCATTAAGAAAAGAGGTTTCACAGTTATAGATATTATTGATGGTAAGAGATACTCAAAGCTCTTATAAGAAGTTTAAAACATCTGCATCAGGGGAACATAAAAGCGCCGAGCAATGGCAAGGAAAATCACTTCTGCTTGGAGGATTGCTAAATTAGCTTGGATTTTGGTATTTGGAATTGCAAGTGAAGTGGACTTCAGGGAAGTCTTTTATGTGGGAAATTGTATTAGACTTTTTGCTTTGTAGATGAGGAATCAGCCCCGCTCTCTGCAGCAAATGGGGGCTGAGAACACAAGAATGTGACTGTGGGAAGTGCGTAGCGAGTCGGCATTCCCGGGACTGGAGTTCAGGGCCTTTGGGGACACAGACAAGAGAACCTGGGACTGCAAAACTCGATACTCATTCTTGCACAAGTCTAAACAAGGAGTCTGTGCCTCTTTCTGTTTTGTTGGTATTTTTTTTTCCTTTCCTTTTTTTTACCAATTGTTCTCTGTGATATTTACAGTTCTGGAGCTCTCGCTGTTTATGCAGAGTGAGTTCCCATCTTAGCCTTTGATTTCTATTGGAGGTGAGTCTTGCTCAGATCATTCCTCTGATCTCACAGGTGCAACTACTACTGCTTTAGGAGAAGATACCGGTTTATGTGCAGCTTTCCCAAAGGACGATTTCAGAGGGAAAATACCACTTCTTGATTTATTGCAGAATATCAGAGCCAAGTTCATTAGCATCACTAATAGGTAACTGTGGGCATCTAGGATTAACCAATTCTTAAGGTACGTGAAACGGAATTCCCATTCTGGTATGCACCAAGCAGGAACATTTACTTGGTTCTTTACTACCATGGTGTTGAGTAACTATGATTATCGTGACAACTGTACACCTTAAAAGTGATTATGGCTGTATAAAAGGAAATGGTCTGATAAGCAGGTACATTTGGGAGGAATGATTAGCACTTACATAGCATTTATATACAAGCGTGTGCACGCACGTGCGTTGGTTGTTCCTTTACCTGTATGCCTGGATAGCCAGGTTGGCCAGGAAAACCTGCAAACCCTGTTTCCCCCTGGAAAGGATCACAGAAATGCGGTTTGGTTAATCTGTGAAGACATTAATATAATTAATTGAACAATACTCACTAAGGCAGGCATGCAACATTGTCATGGTATAAGAGGACCTGGGGTTTGTTTCAGAAAATTCCCTGGGTTTGTAGAGAGACAGTATGTTTCACAGAATCTGGCCTGCTAAAAACCACCACAACGTGTATTGCCAAGTTCTGTAGACAGTGGTCAGCGGATTCGGTGTATCTGGGGCACAGAACTAGCTGGAATACATACCAGCAGACTCATCTGCTTAATACAGCTGAAATGGGTTTGTTGCTTGCTGATGACCCTCTGAAACTATTATTGCATGGAAAGCAGCTGCATATCAACACCTCCTTTCCTTTTATGATCTACTAATGTACTCGTCCCTCCTGTATTCAAACTGTTTACATAGGCAGTGGTAAAAAACAAAGTAAAAAGTAAATTTGCAGATAAAACAGTGACCTGGAACATAGGTCTAAATGCAAATATCTGTACATGAATGTGATTTAATAGCATGATCATTATCTTAACTCAATTGGAAAATGAGCTGGGGAGAGGAGATGGGGAAAAAGAGCAAGATGTAGATCTGCCTACCTACATCTGCTGTTCTTTACTCCAGAAAGATATCATAAATTCATAACTAACATTTAGCAGACTTAAAAACAAAACTGCAATTTCCTGAGCCGGGAAGACGGGCAAAACACACATATAACACAAGATTTCACAGTGTCACCGTAGCAAACACAGTTAACGTGCTGCAGAACTTCTCTGTCATGCTATATCATCTATCCCCCTGGCTCTTCCTCCTGCTTGCAGCTTCACATTAGCCACCTTCAGCCATATTTCAGAGTGGCAGAAATTAAGAGAGTTCTTATAACTTCTGTAACACCAGGTAGCAGGAGAGAAGGGAAGGAATGGAGGGTGAGTTATCAAGTATGAGGAAATTCCAAACCAGCACAAAGCCATGGTAAACTAAAGCTCACCGGTCCCACTGTTCAGGGACCTGCTTATACTTTGTCATCTTACCTTCATTCCAGGAAAACCTGCAGGTCCATAAGAACCAGGATTACCCTGATAAAAGCAAGTAGAATGTGAGCTAAAACAGTAGGAGCTTACTCAAAATTACACCTCTTCAGAATTGCTGAGCAGTTCATTTTCCTCAGGTAATTATTACTTGGGATATTTCCCCAAACTTTGCAAAGCTTTTGCAAATACTTTATCTGAGAGAGGGGCGTGAATTTGAACTACAGACCAAAGTAAACCAGATGGGTCTTCATTTAACTTTTTTATCATAATTGCACCAAGCACAGTAGTGGATGTGCTGCTCCATGTGACCACTGTTAGGCTAATGAAGCACAAGCTGCAGTAAAGAACTGCCATTGGCATGTAGGGAGCACATGAAAAGGACACTGTTAGCACTGTGCTACTCCAGAGGAGCTTGGGGCAGCTCTAAATATTTAGAAGATAACCCTACAGATTTACTTTCTTTCCCAGGATGGAAGCCTGTATGAGATTCTGTCTGGGACAGGGTGAGTCCCAGGGCAGGACTCCTAAGTATTCTATACAGAAATGATGGCAAGTTAGTTTAAAAAAATCCTTTAAATCCTCCTTGGAAATGCAAACTTAAAACTGCCAAATATATTATAAACCTAAAGGATTATGCAGAAACTTATTCTGCAACTTCCTTACCCGCAATCCGGGGAACCCAGGAATGCCTTTTTCACCTTTTTCTCCTCTTCCAAGTGTTCCCTGGAGCATTCAAAATACTTCATTTAAACACAGTGTGCAGTGAAGCTTGCCATAAATTCTATTTTTTGTGCATGTTTATTAAGTTATATATATATTAGGTTAATGCACCTTGTTTCACTTGCTAGGCTTGATCACTGGGGTGGGCTTCGTACTGCACCCCTAGCAGTGCTTACGCAGCTTCAGCTACCCAAGGAACCTGCTGTGGACTCTTCTCTAAGCTTAGTGTGCTTCAGCAGTTTAATTTTTTTTAATTTTTTTTAAAGCTCTGGGCATCTTTTGAGTTCCTGCTTATAACTAACAAGTGTACTGTTATATGCAGGGGCAGTTACAGTATTGGGGCAAGCATACGAAGCTCAGCTTTTCCTAAGTGATATAAAAAGACCAGGTTTGTCTCCTTTTCCAGAGCCTTTTTTGGTGCAAAAACAGTGGTCCCTTTATGGTGGAAAATGAATTTCTGAGTAAGTGCTAGACTTAGAAACACAATGTTCAAGTTCTCATTTCTTCTGCCTACAAAACTAAGCGAGTTTTTAACATAAACTAGATTCATTCTTTTGTCCACAGTCAGCTTCTGTTTTTCTGAGATCTGGTAGTTTCCTGCCTGTGGGTTTTCCTTCTCCAAATCTATCAGCAATAAAAGTTCCAGAATCTCTTTTTGTGGCTGCTTCTGCCCAGCATCCGGGAGCTCCTTACTGCCACACCAATGTTTAAATGACTCGTGCTGACAGAAGGAAAAGCGAAGCTAGGATAGCCAGCAAACAGCAGCTCGTCCTCCAAGCAGGTGGCTCTGCCTGCTCTGATCTTGAGGGTACTCATAATGTCAAGTAGAAACCCTTCCCTAACATATGGAGGGAAACATACATCATGCCCCATTAAGAACAAATACAGATCTTCTCTCTTTCTTTTCCTGAGAAAAAATTAATCTGTGCATCTATTTTTTTCACAGACCCAGTCCACTGTGTGTCAACGGCCCAAGTGGAAACAACACTGACCTGTTGCTGCCAGGCAACTCACTAGGTATGTGTCAAACAGACCCAGAAGGGTTTTCCAGAGAGTTTTGAAATATTTTTGCTTTTGCACCGATTTAGGTGATGATTCAATCTCACTGCACAAATGCCATTATTTCTTCCATCACCTTCTGCTTTAAAAGATTAACTTAATAACCAGAGAAGGACTTTGCTAAAGCTGCGAAAGAAAAGGAAAAATAAAAAAATATATCACATAACTTACTTTGGGTCCACGTGGCCCTCTGTGTCCTGTGAGCCCAGGTTGTCCTTTTTGACCCTATGTATAGAAGGAAAGTTTTTGTGTTTATTAATATGCAGGACATCCCTCTGTGCTGTCATGTTCTTGTAAACCCCGTTCTGATTAACAGCTGCTAAGTAGCATTTTATGCAGCACTGGGCCTGTTCCTTTAGGTGTACTAGACAGAAGACAAACAAGAAAAACAATTATGTACTGATTTTTATTTCTGTCAACGCTGTCAAAAGAGCATAATGACCGTGGAGTGAGACAGATCTAGCTTTTCACTTGCAGGGACCTGCTAATCGGGGCTTTGTTCCTACAAACATGCGTGGCAGTAGCTCTTTTTTGTTTGCTGCTGTATTTGGTTTGATGCAAGCATTCAAATGCATAACTCTACACTTTTGTGGACAGCCCCAATCTGAACGGGATGGGTGGCTGGCTACACGGTCGTGGTCGTGTCGCGTGTTGCGTGGCAGCCGACGTCACGCTTCAAGGTGACACAAGGAGTTTGTCTAAGTTCTCCTAGCCCTTCCTCTCTTGCACATAGCAAACATGTGCATCACCAAAGCCTAAGATCCAACATGTGAAATTTATTGGCTTCCTGAGTTGAGGCTGCAGATGCTGGGAATGCCAAATTCACCCCTTCAGTTTTGTATTGGAGCAAATCGGACTTGAGGACATAGAGGCTCCAACACAGGGCTTTGTTGTGCAGTTTTTGCAACTCCTGTTCTTTTCAAACAAACGTTATCACGTTTTAATGTACGCAGCTGAGGCTACAGCAGGTGTGATACTGAAGTACAGTACATAACAGCAACTTGCATGGAAAACAGACAACAAAATCACACTTAATTTTCATGTCATTGGAGAAATCTCAAAGACTAATTATCAAAGATGTGAAAAATGGAAGTGTTTGTCAAGAGCCACAAAAGAGATTCAATAGCAGAGTAGCCAGCTTTACCTGAGATGCCTGAAACACAATTTACTCATGACAAAAAGTGAAGAAAACCAAAACAAGGGCTTGCTTTCTGCATCAAGACAGTCTTCCCTCAAGGACATGGGCTGAAGCACACATGGACTCTCTATGTCCCCCCAACCCTCTCAAAATGGTGCTGAACAACAGCTGATGGTTTATTATGGAAAGAAAGACTTGTCCTATGCCATCCTTGCAAATATTACATAGTAGGATTGTACTTGCCAAGTTGAGCACAGTTAAATATGAAGACAAATGAACACCTTTTCTCCTTTGAACAGCTGAGCTCCAGGAGGTCCGACTAGAAGTGGTGAACCAGGTGGCCCAGGAAGTCCAATGTCACCCTATGGAAGCCAAAGGAACAGCAGAGAGACATTCTGTTCCATGCTGTGCTTCAGTGAGACTCAGCACATTTTCCTGTTGTGCAACAGCACTACCTATTTCTGCACTGACTGAACATGTACTAATACCTGTAGATAAATAGAGGGTTGTACTCAGATCTGTCAGCCTCTCTACCATCTTCCCAGATGAGCAAGGGCAATGATTTTAATCCCCTCCTATTCTCCTCAGTCATTAAAAAGACTCGTTATGGCTAAGGAAATAAATGAGAACCCTGTACACGTGGCTCCTGCTCCAAGTCTGCTGCAGAGACGCATTGCACATTGGTTCTCTAAGTCCTGAGTACACTAACAGGGGGAGCCTGGCAGAGGAACTATTACTATGTGCTTGTTCTTTTCTTACACCCTTTCCTTGGCTGGGCATAGCAAGAGATGAGAGCCGGTGACTGATGGGGTACAGCCAGTACTGCTGGGTTTATTTAGGCAGTGTCTGTACTGAAGGAAATTGCTATGGACATGCTCCTGAACATCCACTGTTGCTCTTCAAACCTTCCAGAACACGCTGGGTTCCTGTGTGCGGCTCGCTAAGGGGACCACTTCTGCACAGAACTGATTGATTCAGTAACATCTCTTACTTCTCCTTCTGCTGTAATGTCATTAGTTGGGGAGCACACAGCCACAAGTGAATGGCTTCCAGGGAGACCAACAAGACTCTTACATTTCTAAGACTGCAGCAATAACGTATGTGATAATATTTGTTTTCTTACCGGCTCCCCTTTTTGTCCGTCCACGCCAATACCTGGATTTCCCTGGTTGACAAAGAATACACCGTTGGAAGACAATCAGAAAATGCTGACATTAGGATTTAATCAAGTAACTCCTTTGAAAAACTTGCTAACAAGAAGCCGTAAGGGCCATTTCAGGTATTTGTATATCTTATTATTTCACTCACAAGTTCAGGAAAAGTCGTTGCCTACCTGTTCACCTGGCAAACCAGGGTAACCTGGAATACCCTTCAAAAGAGAATAAAGACAAGTTAATGTGTCTGATTTAGAGATGGCTTTGCTTTGAGAATTTCCTCTTCTTGCCAGTAGCACCTAGAGGCAGGATTTCCTCTTGGGATGTAGCTGTCCCACAGTACAATGTCCTTTGCTGGCCACTGCATTTAGCAGGGCTGAGCTCTTTCTCTTCCCCCTTCCCTGTCCCTGCAAGGTGGACTTGGGGAAAGGGATCAAGGAGAAAGCGCTCGCTGAATTCCTCCGTGACCACGGGCTGCCAGGATGAAACGTGTTCACGTGGGCACGGGAAGGAACAACATCTGCTCCAATTCCTGAACTTCCAAACTCATAAGGTAAGACAAAAATCTCTCTACTATCTGCCTCAAAAATGACTTCTAGGCTTTGATTCACATTCAGGCCAAGTCTGAAGTTGTTAGACCAGAATTTACGCATGTCCTGAATATGGATGGCTGTGTAGTAACTGTGATGATCTTACAGGCAAGCCTCGTTGGCCTGGGTATCCCGGGGGGCCCGTTGCACCTCTTGACCCTCTAGGTCCCTGGAAAAAAATGGCAAAAGGTTCATTTGTGAAAATAGCAAGAGATAATCCTTTCTCCACAAAGCCAGTCCCTCCAAAATGCCTGCATGGCTCAGACTCAGTTTGCTGGCCACTGCCCTCCACCCATGACCTAAGCTTACACCATGCCTGAAGGCTCTCACTAGAGCAGCTCAGCACCAGCTTCTGGATGACACCGCCAGCGCGGTTATGTTACTAATGGATGGAATGAGTACTTTGTCAGGAATCGTGCTACAGTGTGGGGACTTGGTACAGTTCATCAGTGGATACTATTTGGAAGGGTTTAAGAAGAGAAACCCAAAGCCATTAAGAAAGTGATTCAGCAACAAAATTGAACTCTCTTTTGCCCACAGGTTTTTATGTCCAAAATATGGTCACGTTCTAACTGTTCTTGGGAGAGCCACCAGCTACTGTTGAAGAAGGTGTCACATCTCTACACATCTTGAATTTTATAGTGAAAATATTCTGCAAACTGTGAGTACCAGGGTGACAACTGCCCAAGGCACAGCTACTGCAGATGGGTGTGGACTGTTTCTCCTCCTTTTTGGCCATCATGAACTGGTCACGAGGGCAGGCTATGGGGAGCCAATGTTTGTTACGCTTTATTCTAGAATTTTACTGTTTAAGGCAGGCAGGGAGAAACATCAATGTCTCTTTACTAACAGGGAAAATTTGAAAGATAGTGAAGACAAAAAGCATGTACAGAACCGCCTGACTGTACTTACGGGCATGCCAGGGAGTCCAGGATGTCCTCTGTCTCCCTGTAATGACAGTCATTTAGCAAATGAATCATTACGAGCTTTGTTGTGGTTTTTTTCTAACTTCATAGCTAATAAGATCAGAAGCTATCTGTTCTAGTTGTATATTTGCTTCTATTCTTTTTTTTTTGGTCACCAAACTTTATTAAACAGTGAGGAGTTACAAGAACAATTATATTTGCCATATATTTTCTTACAAGATACAATTTCCCCCCCACACACACACACAATTAGATACTTACTGGAGGTCCTTTTCCAAAATGTGAAACATAGACTGAATTTCCTTTTTCTCCTTTTTGCGCTGGATTTCCCTTTAAAGAAAAATAAAAAAAAAGTTTTTTAAAACATGATCCATTTCCTGATATCTTCCATTACCTTGGACTGGTAATTTCCCAGGCTGTGCTTTTCTGGTGCCCCAAAGTCACTAGGTAACCCAGCAGAACCACTATCACTGCATGAGCCTTTTGCTGTTCTTCTAGCTAACAAGACCCTTAAAAGTAAAATGGCCTTCTGTATGCCCTGTATTTTTAAAAGCTAAGCTCCCGTGGGACTCCCAGGGAGTCCTTTTTAAAACTTTGCCAATATCAGCACCCTCACAACCTCAATCTGACTTAGCAGGACCAGATGATTGCTTTTGTGAGATTTATTTGTAATGCTCAACTGACCATTAAGAGCATGATATGTACATACCCGAAGAACAGATCTACTAAGAAGTTCTTTCTGAACCTTTCTCATTTGAAACCAAAATGTACTGGATGTGATTTATCTAAGTTATTGCCTAACTACTGATTTCAATAAAATGGGATACTGTTTTACACAGAATATAACTCCTTTGAAACTACTGGTTTCCCAATCTTGTACACTGGCTGCTCAAATCCTGAACTCTGAGTGAAACAGGGAAAGTGCTTATCCCTGGAATGGTACAGCTTTAAAAATAAGAGTTACAGTTGTCTGCAGCTGGATACAGCTACAGCAGACTGCAAACAGATTACAGGTCAAACAACAGCTGCTAGGGAACGCATTAAACACACCAAGAGTTGTATTTGTCTTCAGTTATTTTACATGTGATCTCTTGTGTAATCAAACATCTCGATTAGATTCAGTTTATTGCCTTCTACATGGCTACGTGAGGATGTAGAAATAGAAACCCCTTTCTTTGCTAATGTATGTACAGTTTCTACAAGGTAACAGAAGCAAAGCTGATGAATGTGTGCATTGTGTGAAATAAAATTAGATGGGACAAAGTTATAAATAAGAAAAATGTTAGCTGTAATATATAGTTGGTACTTGGTGGAAGAAACTGATTTAAAACCAGGCAATCTGCATAGAGAGGCTGGAATAGCATTCCTGTACACAAGCAAATATGGTTACTATGTCTTGCTTTTCTGGGGAGCTAAATTAATTTGCAGTGGAATTTGCGTGTGCGTATCCAAGGCTACATGCCTGTTGTGTCTCCCTTTCTTTGTAGGTGGCAAATACTTTTCTAGGCCTGCCAAAGAGCACACTCCTGGAACTGGGAGGATTTATGCTGTAATTTCTCCCACGTCTCATTTTTTCCTTATGTCATTTGGCTAATTATAAAAAGCAAAGCTCTATTTTGAAAGCTGTAGTACGAAAAAAATACAGGTAAAATCAGTTTGAGCAGAAGTCATTTTACTGTTTGGAGAGTTAATGGGTTATTTTGAAAGGTGTTAACAAATGAGGTTATTATCCTTTTTTTTTTTTATCAGGTTGTGTATTTCCTAGCATTTATTACAGGTCCCAAACTGAAATTGTATGTTTCTTTTCTAATTGCTATATTTTTCATCACATCTTTTCACTCCTGCACCCAGCCTCTTATTTAGCTCCTACTAAACACATTTGACTTTTCATATAAATTGTAGGTTTTATTATTTAGAATGTTTCAGGGAAGCTTTCAGACCAACTAAGCAGCTATTAATCACTTGAAGGGCTGTTAGCTGGGAAGGGGACATGCACACATACAGTATCCCAGGCAGCAGGAATGCCTTGCACGTACGTAAGGACCCCTTGGTCCAATATAACCGTTTTCGCCTGGAAATCCTGGATCTCCTCTGGAGCCATTGCAGCCATCTAAGCCACGCAGGCCCCTGGGTCCTTCACTTCCTGGTAATCCCTGAAAGACAGTTTAATATTAATGAGAGCTACACCATGATAAGTAGGGAATTACTTTTGAAATTAACAGAACAATTCAGAAACAAGCATCTTGGATCTGAAACAGAGGGCATCTCACAACGGTCCCAGCTTCATGCTCTTTGCATTAGAAATGTCTTCTATCGTGATCAATAGAAATGATATTTTATATCTTTTTGGTACATAGTATAACAGGGACAGCACTGGCCAGACTGAGCTCTCGCTTGAGTCCAGAAGTCACGTGCTATTTATTCAGAGCGCGCAGACGCTAGCTCTCTAACTAAGCTTTCTTGTGGCTGTAAAGGAAAGCTGAAGAAATACCCAGAAGTCACCTCAAGCAGCCTCATATTGTTTAACTGATGGGATAAACCAAGGAAAATCAGGACACAGCTTGACTCAGGCACGCAGCAATTGCAGAGACTGTGACTATACATTCAAGAACTGAGAACCTGATCTTCTAACCTAGCAAGAACTAACCCATGTCCAGATAGGGGTTAGTTCTTCTGCAAGTTAGACACTAGGCAATAGAAACAGTGAGATTTCCCTTGGAATGATCTTTTAATTGGAGGAAAAATTATTTTCACAGAATTAAATATTTTTGTAGGAAACAAATAGTAATTTTCACCCCAAATGTGTTTTGCTTTGGTTTTTTTAGGGGGTTCTGAAGAATCATCAGGAAAGCATCCTGGCCATGTGTCTGAAATGATTTTGTCAATGTTACCTTTAAGGTTCTTCATCCCAATTTGTGGACACGGGTTTCTAATTAACATTTTTCAGAAGAAGAATATACATTTCTTGGGAGAGCTTCTTTTTTTGCGTGTGTGTGTGTGTTAAATTTTGGCCTCGTGACCTCTACATTATACAGATAATTCTGGCAACAGTCCCATTGTCAAGTGAGGACAGCTGACAAGCAGATGCTAAGACACCCACTCAATTTTTGGTTCTGTTTGCTCTTTCAAAATTCAACGTTTTAACTTTGATCCATATGAAGCTAATAACAGCGTAGGAATTCAGTTCTAATAAACATCATTTTTCAAAATACTGCATCTTTTACCACACCCATTTCCACACTGAAGATGACATTCAGAAAAATATATCATCTCATGCTTCTAAAGATATATTTAGGACCCACTTCCCTCTTACATCCCTATTCAGGTTAAAAGTACTGGACTTACTGTTGCTTCTTATAAAGCGATATTTGTTCAATACTTACAGGAACACCATCTAAACCAGGAAATCCTGGGACTCCAGTTGGGCCCTAAAAAAATGTGATGTGAAAAAAAACACAAGTTGCTGAGGACATTAACTCTTAAAAAAAAAAAGAAAAATAAGAATATGTGATATTATATAGCAAGAAACAAGAAACAGTCTGGTTTGAAATATGACTCAAAAGCTGTAATTGTAAGAAAAAAAATATCTGAACAATGTTGTATGGTCTTAGCAGGAGGCCAGTGCCAATGGATACCCGTGTAACGGATGGTGCAGCACTGGACAAATGTCCCACTCTCACACTGTTCATTCTCCAAAGGTTATAAAATGACCAATATGGGGAAGTTGACTATAACTTAGAAAATAATTGTGTGTGTAATTTCACAGTCCTGCTCCTGTTTTGATAATTCTGGCAGCACAAAGTCTATTTACAGAGCTTACATTTCAGGCGTGCTTAATAACAGCATTAGTGATTTCAGTCATCCACTGAGATCAGTGGAATTAGACCATAAAAAGTAATATAAAGTACCAGGAGCCAAGCACAGGGCTTGTACAGCCAGGAAAGATGTGGACGTGGACTGCAATTTATACTCCCTAAGTGGTAATAAAATTCTGGTTAGAGTACAGCACTTGTAAAAGCACCATAGTCCTCCCTCCAGCTCCTCAGTCCTCCCACAGCCCCCTCTGAGGTTCCAGAGGATCATGTGGTATCAAACAGTCAGGGCCTGGGTCTGTTTTCGTTCTATTTTGTCTTCTGACAGTGCTAATTTTGCACTCCATGCTGCAACAATTGTTCAAGCAAGCCGCAATTAACTGCGGTGAGAACTTTGTGTGTAGTTTGGCCAGTCCTTTTTGCTCCTCTGGGTTCTGTTCCCATTGCCAACATTTAACATGCCATACTGTATACACCTCAAAGACCTGTCTGCGGTGGTTCCTACCTTATCACCTTTTTCTCCAGCTGGCCCGGGCTGCCCATTCTCACCTCTCTGTCCTTTTTCCCCTGGCAGACCAGGTGGTCCTGTAGATCCCAAGGACCCAATCGGACCCTGAGCTCCCAGCTCACCAGGCTGACCCTGAAAAGAACGCAGAGAGCTGAGTGTAAACCTGGCAGCAGGCAGCGTTGCGGAGGTGCCTCTGCGGGTAAAACACGGCTCACACTGTACAGAGGTGGCGATTCCGAGCAGCTTGCTGTACAGCCTGCAGGTCTGCGCTGTGCGTTCTGTGCTATAGAACACCACCTGCAACTTTAACACCTAGCTCAAGGTGATCATTTCACCTTCACCAGGTCTCCAGCACCACCTCTCTGAGATGCCTGGGATAAACTGCAAGTCCTTCTGGCTCTACCAATGTAAGTATCACTTTCTGCAAGCATAAGACTCCACTGAGCATCCTAGTTTTGCCACTGGAGAAGTGATGGCTTGTTTTAGACAAAGGGACTTCATACACAGTCAGAATAAATGGAGATCTTTCTTTCTTTTAAGTCAGACTATGCTAATTATCTTAATTTTTCCTAGCTTACATATCTTCCATAATCATGCTTAGACCTTAATGTCTTATTTAAAAGTCGTGAAGCTTCCTGTAGAAAAAAATTATAGTTATTAGCCAACGTATTTATAGGAAGTATCAACTTTAATCATGTTAAAATGGTTTGGGAGGTTGCAGAATGAGATTTATGTACAAATAGCTCTAAATTGAGTACCTGTACATGCAGTGCCATATAGACCATACCCATGGATTCCTGCTAATTTTTCCAACGTGTTATATATATTCTCCTACAGTAAAAATACTTCCCATGCCACTTTCCATGGAGTTTTCAGTCTACAGCATTGGTGTGGAGTTGTTTAGGATTTGTCGCAGGTTTTGTTCTGTGCTGCTAAACAACTATTAAATCATAGATGCAAAGTGCTGAATGAAGCAAGCTTTCTAACCAGACTTCACATGTGACCTGTCTGCACTTTCACCCCGCAAAAAAATCTACGTATTTACAGGTCTCTGTTTCTCTTACTCATCTTTTTCATTCTGGAGCATTATCTTTGTTCGTAACTTGTTTTGGTTCTCAACTGAGGAGTGCTCTGCTTGCTTCTCAGAATTCATCTATCAATTAACTATACCACGTGATTAAAAGGAGAGCCAAAAGGAGCCCCAGACATTCCCAAGGAAAGCATCTAAGACCACTTGAGGGCAGTAAAGGGTACTTCAGTACAACCTCCATTCACAGAGCTGACAGACCATACTTTATTTCTGTGAATGGATTGAAGGGAAGCAAAATGAGAGAGAGGAAAGGTGACTGGATGCAGGTATGTTAGCCTCAGGAGTCCAATTATGTTGAAGCAACAGAAGTGAACTGCTTGCTTCTCAGGGTAAACACTTCACCAGCCTAAATCTGCCCGAGCAGAATCTCACCTCGGGAATTGCAAGCAGGGACCTAAAACTCTTTTTATTTAGTCTCTATTTGCCTTTTAAAATACATCAATAACGTCAGTGTGATTTGGCAGTTGGATGTGAAGAAAGGTATGGCATGCATCATCATATCAAGCCAGCAAAGAAACAGTTAAGAGAAGGGAAATGACTACCTGCCTGGAGCAGGAACATACTACAGGGCTATGCTGTACAGGAAGGAGGGCTGGGTCACTATTGGTCCAGAGGCTATGAACAGGAATTTAGCCCTGAAGCTGGGAAAAGAAGTCCTATGCTTACAAATAGGGACTACCTGAAAGGTATCCTTATCCATCTCTTATCCACTTGTCTTTACTGTCTCCTCTCACTTCAACCTTGATCCTGCTTCCAATGAAGTCACCGGCAAAAATTTCAGGGTACAATCAACAGGCAGTCTTAGAATTTTCTTGATATCATAATTTGAGCAGTGTTAAAATATTATGCAAATTAAGGGCTAGTAGTATTAAAACCTGCTGCTTCCACATCCTTGTTAACAGAGAATGGACAGTCAGGATTCTGGGTGTTTGAGTATTTGCTTGTGTGAACAGTTCCAACCTGTCCATTGGCAATGCCTTGCAGATCCTCTGTGGTAAAATGGCATTTACTCATTGAAGTACTCTTAAAGCAGCTATTATACCCTTGAAATACTTGATAAAACAGAGACTGGACAGCCATTTTAATTGAAGCATGGTTTTTAGTGTAAGAAAAGTGAAATGAATGAGACTAATAATACAGTAAAATACGTGAATGTTTGAACCTTTCCCTCTAGTGGAAGTGGGATGTTTCTTTAGCACACCTAACTTGCTGTTACCGTGCAAACGGTAACATTCACCAGCAGGAAAAGAAAATTCATAAGATATTTCCCACTAACGCTCTAATGCCTTTGTCTTAACGGTGCATCTTGTTGACAACCAGTTTCTGCAGCAACCTGAATATTTTTAATTCACAGTGTATAAGCTCGGCATTCAAGAGCTGAAAATTCAAATCATGTTATATCCTCTGGACCGTTGATGAAATCTAATTTTGATAGTAATTGAGGGGAAAAAACCCTGAGATACTGTATGATTTCTGTGGTAATAACCCATCATAATTAACCAATAAACACTTGTAGGACATGTGGCCCTTTAGGCTGATGAAATGTCTTCGTTAGATGCTACCCTGTGAATTTAATTGACTCCACGGTTTATGTCTTCAGTAGGAGGTGGTGAAGTCATAAAGCAGAGTCACTGGATCCAGAACTCACAATAGGTTTGGCAGCTGATCCAACTTTAGCATGCCATGTGAAGCTGGTGGATTGTCTCTCTTTCTTTCAGCTCAAAGACTGATAATGACTGGGAGCTTTGTTAAGACCAAACTGATACCATGTCATAACATCTATTATCCCATCTATTATTTGTGCCCATCCAATGTGACTACCGCAGCATTACAGTCTCAGGACAGCTGTACAAATAAAGAGGATGAAGGTAGTCATGCTCATGTGGAAACGACAAATTAGCTCAGTTAAAATGAACAGAATATTATGCCTGCTCTGCCATCTGATGCCAATAAATTCCTCTAGGATTTCAATGCCTTGTTAATTGTCTAGGTCAGGAACTACCCATGCCAAGACCACAGTCTGTTATTTTAGCATATCCTGGGCTTGACCTGCAGTAAGAAACTGACTTTTGACTAAACAAGACTATATTTTTTTTTAATTAAGTATGCTTCCTAAGACTAAGACTGTAAATATTTCAGAATCACGCAGCAAAGCATTTCATACTGTTTGGAAAAGGCAAAGAGTGAGGCTGTTTGGAAGTACTTTTTTCAGTGGGCACGAGACACCAAAAAGCCCCTGATTTTTAGAGTGCCCTGAGCACCTAATCGTGCCCTTTGGCACAATGTTTTAAAGGAGTCTTGACTGGAAATTAAAAACCCAAACCAAACTGGGTGATGCTATCAGAGTGAATTCTGTCTCGCTTTTCCTTATCGATAATGTCAGAAGTCATCCAGCTATTGCCTGCTGTTAGGGCAGTTCCAGCTTGGGTGGGGGTACCAGTGCCAGGTGAAGCACAGGTACCTTCTGTTCACGTGAGCAGAAGGGAAGATGCCCAGCCCTGCCACGGGACCAGGCTGCAGGCAGGTAACAGAGGGCCCTTCGTCCCTCTGCACCAGACTCAGCCCTGGGACCAGTCTCCCTGGCTTTCCCAGGAGCAGGATGGAGCAAGGGAGGCAAGCGGAGCTGTCTGGGGGTGAGAGAGGAGCTCACACAACAGCGTTCGCAGACAGATGTTTTCTTTTGTAGTCTGCTTAGTGAGGTGGGAGCATCTGCTGCTGCTCTAAGCTCCACCCATGTCCTCTCCCCTTTTGGAAGAGCAAAGCCTCAGCTTCCAGGGCTCGTAGGGGTGTCCCACTCTGGGATGTTTCCACTCCTCCACTCTGACGGTGCAGGACCGAGACCAAAACCATTTTCACTGTGAGCCAAAGTAAATCTTCTAACTATTAACTGTCGAGATGAGGTAAGGCTGAGAAAGCACACAACTTGGCATTAAATCCACTCTCTTGTCCTTAACAGAGCACATTTTCCTGTGCCTGCGGGGTAGACAGCGAGGGAGGATCAGACTCACGTACTTCATTCTCAGTGTGTTCACGAACAGCAGGTCACACGATGACTTTGTGGTATTGGATAACTACATTTGGGGTTTATAGTTGGATTTTGAGCCAATTAAATGCGATAGTAACTCCTAGTGCTTGACTTTCCAATTAAATGTGATAGTAACTCCTAGTGCTTGACTTTCCGATTAAATGTGATAGTAACTCCTAGTGCTTGACTTTCCGATTAAATGCGACAGTAACTCCTAGTGCTTGACTTTTCTTAGCATCTGGATCACGCGACAGAGTACTGGCAAATTCTCTGCTCTTGTTTCATATTTTTCAATGATCCAAGATGCTGCAGGAATATAGAACCTGATGATGCAGCTTACTATCCACCCTGGTACCTCACTGAAGCACAACAAATGACAGAGAAGTGCTGAAAACATTTTTCATGCTGTATTTTGTTTTGTGTTTTAACCCTGTTGGAACCACGGAAAGCAAAGTATTCAATAAGCCAGTGGGTGTCACTATTGTGTTAAACAAACACTGAACAAGGGAGGATTTGGCACTGAGACTGAGGAACACTGCTAATGGTTGAAAACAGAGAGCTGCGCATATGGCATTTTAGACCACAAATAATTAACATCGAATTGCCTAATAAAACAAAAGTAACTTTTGCTGTGCTTCATTTTATTGAAACAAGTCACTGATTGGCAATTTTGGGTTCATTCAAATCTAGGAGAGAGATTGATTTTTGTAGAGTTTTGTCTTGCCTGCTCTGGAAAAGCTTGCCAATCTCAGCAACCAACAAAACCACTATTTTTAGGACAGTGGCACAGAGGAACCAAAAGTATTAAGGAAAGAAAGATGCTCAAGAACAAAAGCAGAGATAATATAACAAGATCAAAACTTTTGAAAAAATGGGAAATGTGTCTAATATAAAAAATGCTGATTTACAGATGCTGTGAACATTGTACATGAAGAACAGCCTGGAAGAGACCTCATGGGGAGGAGAAGGGAGAGATCCTGTTCCACATGCTGGTAAGCAGGCTCCATTCCCTACCACTTCAAATCCTACCTTCTGGAGCCAGAGCACTGTCTGCTGCTCTACCCCGTTACAGAAAAATGTGTGGTCTGCTTCACATAGAGACTTAGGGGTCTTGTTTCTCTAGGTCTGGTTTTCTGTGGTTCTCAGTGAATGTAAGTGAAATGCAGTAGAAATACTACAGAAATGTATAACTCATTTCAGGACTCCTCCATTTTAAAGCTGTATCATAGCTAATATACTGGGAAAAATGATCAACAGGTATGAGGGAAATAGTTGGTGAGAGCTGGGTTTCCTCAGATGCTGGTGTCCATACATCTCTGATAGTGGATTCAACTGAGCACGTGTATTTGAGACCAAGTAGATGGATTTTACATATTAATTTCCTAAGTCTGCCACTTGAAAATTCAAATCCAAGAGCTGGATATGCCCTGTGAATGACAGCCTGCCACTGCATCCTGACGTGCAAGAAGGAGTGACTTAATAAATGCCTCTTACTCCCCAAAACAGACAGAATTTGCACAGTCTCCCACTAAGTGAATCTCAAATCCATTTACGCTGCGGTGTAAATCAGACTGTTGATCTGCTAGGGAGGTGTGACAGCCAACACCATCTCTCGGGGAGATGTTACAAGAGAAGGCAGACCTAGAGCTGAAGAGTGAAATTTCACCCTTCTTACCCCGCTGCCCTGAAGTCTACGTCAGCTGACTTCCTCACTTACCTGTGCAACCACCTGACTTAGGGTCTCTTGGGAATGCCTTCTCCTTATACCTGATATGCCAGAAAACGTGAGGCCTTCCTCTTAGATTTCAGTGAGCTGGGTTCAATCCTGCACTAGAGGGAAAACCGGCCGCTGGCTTCAGCTGCAAAAGGACAATCATCGGTCTTGCTGAGTTATATTTATTATTTGCTTTGCTCCAGGCATTTCACATGATCTCATAGAAGCTAGATCAGGTTGGGTCATGAATAGACGCTTGCTTTCTAAATCTACTTAACTCTATAAACAAAGCCAAAGGAATTGAATGGGATCAAACTCCGGGGTCGGCACAGGACAGGTTTACAATCGGTCAGTGCTAACTGCAAACTTTTTTTTTAACTGTCTAAATTCTGTTAGAGCAGCTGGCATTTTGGGGGGGCCTCTGATACAACACTGCAGGGGTTAGCAAGGAAACAACCTCCCAAGTTAGAGAAAGAGCAGGAAATGGAGGAAAGGTTTCACTGTCTGTTGGACCTCTCAGGAGAAAATTAAAATCATGGAGTTTGTGGGAGATAAAAGAGGAAAGAAAATCTGAAGGAAGTTGCTGTTTGCCTCTCTCTAAAAACATTGACTCTTGCTTCCTACTGGAAGACCGTACATCCTGACTGGGAAAGGAGAGGCAGGAGCAAGTCTCAGTGGTTTCAGGCTGGCACTAAAAATCACATAGAATGCTTACTGGTGTATATATGCTCACCAATGACTTTCTCCCCTCATTTATCTGTTCAACAGTTCTGAGGTGGACATGCAGAGAACCACACAGTATGCACAGAGAGATTTAACAGCACCTTTTAATGGTGTCCTATGGAAGAAAAAGTCTTCTTGAGTTGTGACATGAGATAAAGAAATAAATAGGATAATGTAAAACTAATTCCAACAAGGCTGTAATCCCAATTAAACAGGTGTTGGGCTTTCATTGTGATGTGGACAACTGCAGTGAGCTCAGCATGGGATATACTACCAGTGATAGTGACTAGAATGGGTTTCAGACAGTGGTTTCTTGCTAATGAATAATAGTGCAAATCTATTAGTAGCACAGGGTTATCTAAGGTTGAGAGAAATAAAAAAACAACAGGCAAACAAGCTCTTCTAAACCCGATATAACAACCAATGCACAAACAGACTGGTTTTATATTAATGCCAGGGTTCTGCTATTTGCTTCCACTTTTCTTCCAACTTGCCCAATTTCAATACATTCAAGTAGGGCCATGGCTGTTTCCTTTTCTTACTCCCATGGTCATCTTTTCTCTAGCTAAAACCTCAATTCCCTTGCCCACTTATACCAAAGAAGGCTTTTCTATGTTGAAGTTTAATAGATTTTCAAATGGGCAACTGGAAGGTAAAGTCTTCCCTCTCACTGCATTCACAGTCAGCTGCACAGTGTTCTTACACAACTCTAACTCATCGCACTCAAACTGCATTCCAAGAAACCAGACAGAAATAAAGGGCATTGTGCCAAAGACAGCAGGGTGAGAGTTGAGGTCCTACTTTCTGATGGAAACTTCAGCATCTACTGCTCTCCTGACAGCCACGCTGCTTAACTCAGAAACCTAAATATATTTAGGAGTTTAATCTGAGGCAACCCGATCTCTCATCCCCCTAGCTGTTCACTAGTTTAGTGGGGAGGTGTTAAGGATAAGGGCTACAGTTATGTCATACGCAGCTTACAGTGTTTTCACTTTCACAACATGTAGACACGCTTCGCTTGTCACTAATAATTACAAATAAATAAAGCTGATTTCTATCAGCTCTAATAAGACTTTTATTCAACCTTAATTTTAGTAGAAATCTTTGTCATGGATGGACTGTAAGTCTGCTCCAACCAGAAATAACCTGTTTGTTCACTTCAGTAGCTAAATTTCTAGTGGGCGATGCTTCCCCTGGAAGTCTGGAAAGGAGGGTAACATTCTAAAATCTGTAAAACAGCAATGTCATCAAATACCTGTCATAGCATTTGATATGTAAACAGAAATCCCTCAAATGAAACTAACAACCACCTTTTCCTCACAGTCTGCTGACGAAGTGAAACCCTCCTCAGATGGGCACACCTTGACCTTGAAACTATACAACTTGCTGGTTTCTCAGCAGACAGATGTTCTGACCTCTCTAAAAATCTCCCTGCCACTAACGTGTGGAGAAGGAGATAGGGCAGTGACCCTTAGCAATGTGCAAAACAAACTGCTTAGGTTCTTCTCCAGGTGGTAAACTCTTACTTGTAAGTGGGACCCGTGACATCTATCTAGCACAAAGTCTACACTACGATACCATGAGCATCTTTCCTATGGATAATAATTCCTGTGCTTTCTACCAGGTGTATAACAAATAACACTCTTGGCTAAAGAGCATTTTTAGGGGAGATAAAAGTTAACAGAAACCTTCCATTGAAACTGGCACTCTATTTGGCAGTGTTCCGCCAACAACGATTGAGAACTACGTACGAACAGTCATGTTCCAGCTAGTCTAATGAAGGATTTGGTTGCAGCTCTTGGAAGAGTTTGAATGACATGTTTAATCAGTTCATAATAGGTCTGATCTCATGTGTTTCTAACACAGATGATACCTTAGCAGCCCAGTAATGAAACACTTTGCCCTTGCTCCCCTCTAAGTCTTAGATTACCATGTTCAGGGGGAGCTCATGAAGGGAATACCCTACATCTGATTCCCTGTGGTAAAAGAGATTAAAAAATAAGCCAAAAATAAAAAAATCAGTGGACTGGTCTCTGTATATCAGTGTCACTCAGAACAGACACTGATGTAGCTCACTCAGGTGCTGCCTTTCTCTTTTGGCCTTGGCAAAAGCCCCTGATGCCACAGTTGGTTTAACAGAGCTGAATAAAGACTTAGTTTGAGGGCTGCCATAAGGTTGGCTTTCCAGCTGCTCTGATGAGATTACTGTCCTCTTGCCTTTTGCCAGCAAGTACATGAGTTCTCTAGAATCTATCTGTGCTTTCAGGACATGTTTGCTGAGGGGTGCAACTCATCCTTAATTTTGACAGCTAGCTTGTGTGAAAAAGTGAAAAAGGAACAAAATATGGTGTTAGGCAACCAAATTTTACATCATTGCCCTTATCTGAACTTCTTTACAGAGAAGGATTATTAAATAAACTGTACACTTCTCAAATTTTAGACTTGCACACTGTACAATGCCAGAGGCTTTCAATGGTCTTTTATTTCTGGCTCTTTAAAGATAGAGGAAGGTGCAAAACTCTGAGGAACCAGCCTGGGAGCAGGATTCAGACAGAAAAGTAGATAAAGCAGATGTTTTGCATTCTAGGAAGCTAACAATAAGATAAACAAATCTTTTATTTTGTAATGGCCAGTCTCCACAAAAGCTAGGAAAGCAAAGTTAGTGTGTCAGAGTGTAAAGGCAGAACACAACAAAGTTTAGAAATGAACAGGAGTGTAGGATGAAAAAAAAGATTAAGTAATCCTATAGAAAAAAATTAATCACCATACATTAGGACAGAAAAAATCTGCAAGAACCTACCTGAAGTGGTGTTTAGTTAAGCCATAGTTCACACAGGGTCTTAAAAGAGCCTCTATTTCTCACATATGGATTAATAGAAATGATTGCATGACATATAAATTCATATTACATTGGAGAGCCTTAACCCTTCAGTGTGCATATGTGTTCCAGAGCTGTTCCAGAAAATTGTGCAGTTCTCAGACTTACATTTGCATTATGACATGGAATTTCTTTTGAAACGTTTATTGTGCTTCTCTTGGCGCTTAAGTCCAGAACCTTGGAAGTATTTAGGAAGCTAACTGCAAAGGCCTGAATCATGGTTTCAGTTTTTTCATGGTTTCAGTTTTTTCTAAGCAAGATGTTTTGAACAGGCACAGCAGACCCAGTTTTGGGTGTCCAAACCAGCCTGTTCAGTAGCACTGCGAGAGGCCGCAGCGTTGGTAGTCAAAAGGCTTTTCCTGGGATGCCCTTTTGCTAACGCAGTGTTACAGAGAGAGATGCATCCTAGGCCCCTATTATAAAAATCCTACAGCACGGGGACTTTCGTATGGCCATAATCCTGGAGGATTAGGATAGGATCCAAGGACACCGGGGTAGCAATCATGACACAGCAAAGCAGGCAGCGAGCCGCAGCAGCACAGAAGGACAAGGTGTGTCTTGCTCTTGTGGCCGCTCAGATTGTAGAGGAACAAACAGGGCATGCAGTTCTCACACAAACTGATTCACCATGGTCAAGCTTTTTAACATTAGTACTTTGAAAGAAAACTATCTCCATCACTAACTGAGAATTTTTCAGTTGTGCACTAATCAGGGCACAGGTCTCAGTCAGTCTTTTCCTCATAGAACATCTAAATTGTTCCCTGTCACTACCTAGGTAGGTATTGTGAGAAAGAACAGCCAAGATAATAAGCAAGTCATCACTCGACCACAGTTCAACTGACAATTGCAACGTGCACTGTTAGGAATTCTAGTGTATAATATAAAGATGCCTTGGCTTCATTCAATGTTTTGTTTTCTTAATAAGGCAAAGACGATTCAGAATTTTTTTTTTTATACTTGGTGCATGAAGCTAGTAAAATAACAAGTAGTAAAATTACCTAATTCACAAGCAATTTTGTTTACAAATAATCTTCCTCCAGTGCTAGCTGTACTTCATACCAGTGAGAGAACTATGCTAGCTTGCTATATTCAGACTTGTTTATGTCTAAATATTGCTGTATTGATTTTAAAGAACAGCTATGCACACAAAAGGAACAGTATTGACAACAGGAATGATCACTAGTTCTAATCATCACTTACTCTTGATCCTTTTTCTGGAAAGCACCGACAAACTGAACAGTCCTGTCCCCCGCACGGGTCAATATATGCATAGCCTCCCTAAAAATTAAAAATTCAAGGATTTATAAAGACACAATGGGCAACAAACACTTCAGCACACATTGTCAGCTGGACATATTATCCAATGAGATGATTTTTAAGGCAAAAGGCTTGGCTACCCTTGCATACCCACAGGGCAAAATGTAGCATTAAACTTATACCAGTTCTATCCACCATATGCATTTCTAGACTCAGATGGTTGGTGATGCTGGCTCTTTTGGCAAAATTGTGAAAACGATCGCAGTCGTTTCCAGCAGGATGAAAAGGACTTAAAAGATTTAAGATTAATTTAGACAAACAAGTAAAAAGTGGTAACATGAAAATATTTGCTCAGTGTGGGTTTCATTTGTATCAAGGTCAACATTGTTTTGTTACTAGTTTTAATAATCAGCAGAACACAATAGGTTCATACTCCAGTTTTTCAAGGAGAAACCACCGACAAAGATGAGATAAAGAAGAAAACTCTGTTCTTTCTATCTACAATATTTTTACAGTACGTGGTACTCCCAAACCTCAGAACAAGGGGGTTTGATGGTCGCTCTCACAGGCTGCTTCTCTTTCATACACTGGACTTCCCCTGAAATTTCTGATCTATTCCTCACTAGTCTCTCACCTAGTTATTAAGAACTTGCTTCTACTGGAATGTCACTGGAATGCAAGTTTCTAATAACACGTAAACTGTTACCCTTTGTTCTAAACGAACGCATTTAGATTGGAAAAATATTTCAATTTTCAACAGTTCACCTAAAAGGAGGTGACTCTGGGGGAAGAACAACAAAAAAGAGCTTTTAAATATCTGAAAGAAACAAAGAGGATGGACTTGAAAGATGTTTCAGTGAGGAGGGCATTGCAAACACAAGGTTAATATGGAGGACAGTACAGAGAGGAAAATAAAGTAGCTATTCAGATGGTATTTTATGTGAAATTCTGGCTTCGGAGAGATGGGAATGTACAGGGAGGTCAGTTGAAGATCTAGGCTACGTAGGGAGAAGGGCTTGAAAGTTAGAGTGTGATTTATGCTGTAATTAGAGCCAGTGAAGGGACTTCATGAGGAAAGAGACTCAGTGCATGAGAGAGGTTTTTTTATGTGCAGCTTTCCAGAATTATCTAAAGGTTAGAACCCAAAGGAGAGAATTACGAAATAGTTAAGCTGAGAAACAGCAACAGGAAAGTTAGGAGTGCAGTAATACTGAAAAAAAAATAAATCACCATTTTCCAACAGAACTACAGGTTATTTTGGTGTATGTACAGTCACTTGTTTGAACTGTGCCATCCTATCTACCAGCTGTCTAAAGGAAATAGCAGTGTCACTTACCCCATCGGTTCCTTGTGATGAAAAAATAACCAGCAGACACCTGATTGAAAAGAAGGAGAAAGCAAAATTAAAACTAAACTTCCAACATCCAAACTTCACAGAAATGTTGCCTCTAAAAAGTGAGAATTGTGTACACATGATTAAGTCCTGTTTGGGGTGATATATAATAAAAGAGTCTATTTAGAAGGTGTATGCACCGTTGAGAAATGGTCAGCACATGCTATATGTATTTGTTCAGATTTCTGAGCCTGAATACAAACAGACAGGCATGAATAAGACTTTATAGAAGTCCTTGTAACTTATTTCCAATCTCACCGTTAGGAATGGGCAGAGGAACCATTCCAGACAGCTTTCTTCACCTCCACGGACAGCATGGGGTGAAGAGTGAGCAGAGATGGAAGTGATTTACATCTGCCCCAGAAGGAGTTAGCTGGTGCTGGCATCTTCTGCTCAGAGAGAATCTGAGTGCAAGGAGGCAGGGAGCAAAGCAGAACCCAAAACAGCCACGTGACTCCAGAGCAGCTGCTGGGGAAGCCCAGCTCCTCACTAGTGATGGATTAAAAAGCTGAAATCATGTATTTTTTGATTTCTACATGCGGAAAAATAGAGGATAAAGTAAAACAAAAAGCCCACACGAGATTGCCAGATGATCAGTTGCAGCAGTAAATGGTGGGGGAATTTTGTGCATCCCAGCAGTTCATCCTTCAATGCAACAAGTAAGTTTGTGTAGAAGGGATTTTTCTTCAGAAGAACGCTTCAGCCAGGTGGCAGACAACAGCATGGGTTTGTTCTGTCATCATTACTAATCTAAGGCCATTTTTGCTTCTAACCTTCTGAACCTGCAGACAGTCTCTGTAACTATTTCTTCTTGGATCACAGTTGTCCAGGTGTGAGTTATATTTCATTTCAGAAAATGCCAAGTTCTCCAGAAGCCCTTGCAGAACCACGATGGAAACCTGCAGTCTCCCCTCTCCCAGTCACACATGGCTGGCACACCTTTGCCAGATTGTCCTCTGTCACTTCAAAAGCCCTGCCTCCTGGAGCCGCAGGGACGGTGCCTGCCTACTCACAGCAGCACAGGACTGTTAGAGGTAAGTCATTCACAAATAACACAAAAAAAGGCAAGGGCAGCTGTCTTGGGGAGATGACTGGGTTAGAAGGCTGCTGCATTGGGGTACACCTGAATACCAAACAGCCTGGGTTTGCACAAACCAAAAAATCATGGAAAAGTGGAGAGAGTTCCAGCCTAGCAGCACAACAGAAGAGTGCTCAGCAGCGAGGGTGCCGGGTTCAAGCAAGGTATGTTGGCTGGGCCACGTTCCCAGCTAGGAAAGCACTATGTCACATTCTGAAAGAATGTGGTTCATGAAGCTTTAGAAAGAAGGAAAATTGGATTGACTCTTCCTAGAAGATATTATAGAGATGGAATCATTGATCCCACACACCACTATGACAATTCCAGGCCACAGTGATCCTAATATTCTCCTAAGGATCATTTTCCTCCAGAAAGAACTCCTGCCACAGTTGCTTAGCAGGTATTTTCATCATAGTCTCTAAAAGTTTTCTTCAGGCTTTTTAATACTTCTCTCTCATCTGTAAAATGATCGAGTGACAGGCATTCAGGTTTGTATTGGTCGTTACTTTTTCTTCCCCAGATGTGTTTGTCCCTAGAATGTAGAATATCTTTCCTCTTAAAACAAACTCAGAATTACCTGTTTCCTACTATTTAAATAGTGTAGTACCTGAAATTTAAATGGCACAAACTTACAGACCAGCAATCAAAATCAAATACTATAAATTACTGTATTCGCTTATCAAATTTATGACAGGGTACAAATTATTTAACGAGTGATTTCTTCTTAATGTTAAGCTGACAGATAAGAATATATCTCAGTAACTCCAGTTAAAAAATTTAGTGATCTGTAAAACTCACCAGGCAGCTGTGAAAAGCCACTTAATCCGTTCAAACGAATCCTTTGTTAGCGCCATTCACGCTGATGGAGGATCTGTATATGCAGCACTTTTTCTTTCTTTATTTATTTTTTAATGGCAGGTCTTCTCTTTCCTTCTGTTTGTGGATGGTCTAGAAACACTGTTCCGTACTGCTGTTGTTTTCCCCTCTGAACCTGTGTATATTGAGACATACATCTGGTGTACAAGCATGAACAATTACCGGGTAGCCAAAATAGCCTTGACCGTTTACATACGTCATACTGCACAGCTCTAGCTTGGCACTACATCATATTATTCCTATTCAGCCCACGTTTGCTTTTTTTCAGCAATCCAATTATTGCCAGGGGACTATATATGAAATTGCAGATCAAGATAAAAAGGGTAGAAGATTTCAGCCTTGAAAAGAGATGGTCTTCTCTCAGTGTTTGAAATAACCAACAAAGAGCATCTTACATCATTCTTAGAAAGCTACGAAATGAGATGTGGCACCTGCCTGTGGTAAAGATCTAATGAATTTAAGAAAAAAAGGCACTATGTGGGCTATAGTTTCAAGACCAGACTTTGCAGCATGGGCTGGACCAGTGTCTGGGTGCACATCTGAGCAAAGGAGGACTACTCTGGATGCAGAATAAGCCAGATGCCTTTTCAGCTCAGGAGTTCCACCCATGTGCATGGATGGATGACAGTCATTTTATTCCTAAAGGAACAGGTTTTATACAAGCATCACCAAACCTTTGCTCACAAAAGTCTCGAAAGCCAGAGGGGGAAAAAACCTGGCACTATAGCAGAACTTGGATGTTTGATTTCTAGACAAGGACCAAGAAAAAAGACCATTTCATTCTTAGGGACTGATAAAATAAGAGCACAGGACACGAGCCACAGTTTGAGGCAGACACGCAGCCACAGTTATTGAGATATAAAAACTTAAGAGCAGTCCTCACCATATTCTCATTACATCTAAGTGTAACAAGACCACCGAAGTTGCAAAGTGAAGGATTCAGAAGTTAGGAAATAAAAATGAAGGTTGTGTGCTTGATTTTAATGGGGTCTTTTTAATGTGTATGGTTAGGATAGTCATTTTAAATACAGGAACATACATGCTGTTCTCTGCAGCACTTCTGCCTCCCCCATGACAGATACATTCCATACTCTTTTCACCCTTTTCCTTAAGCCCTCATTTTTCTTTCTCAGCGTGCTGCGAAACAAAATCAAAGCCAATATGATTAAATATCAATTACTGTGAAAAAAGCCAAACTTTGCTTTGCTGCAAGTTTCAGTTGCTTTCTAGTCTGAAAGCTGACCGATGGCTCTGCTCTTCATGCCCTGGTGGGGTCTTTGTGAAGCACCTCTATGGGAGCTGCAGGTAGATGTTCTGACCCTGCTGATGTTAAGCCTGCCTGGCCAGCTGTTCGGCCCGACAACAGCATCTCCCTGAGTTTGTACCTCTTTGAAAATATTAGGGACTACCAGCGGTATCAGCAACAGTCTGCATTGAGGTTTCACAGACTTTCTGTGGATGGATGCGATGAATCACGGCAGCAGTGAGCAGGAGAGAACATCAGTGGCTGCTCTTACCTTTGTTCCAGCTCAATGCCACCTTGAAGTCACGTACCCATCCTAGAAACTCTCATCAAGACACGTGTGCTTTCAAGTGACAATCTCAGAAGGCCACACCACTTGCCATTTCTTAGCTCTACCGCACCCAGCTACCACCCAGCAGCCGGCTGTCAGGGACACAGGGGGTACTGGGATAAGACTGGGCTCAAAGAGGACTTGGGTTTAAATGTTCTTTCTGTTGCATCTCCCTTTTTAGCACTTTCCCCTGTTTGCTTTGCGCTTTTTTTTTGACATTTCTACACATTTCTACACAGGGTTTTCATCATTTGAGAACTGACTTGGTATCTTTTTATTATAACAGTATTTCATTCACTAGGTGTTCTGCCTGTATTCATTTATCTCTCCTAACAGCTGTTTGCCTGCTTGCTTCTGCTTCTTCCAGTACTTCTTTGGCCTAGTATTGAAGGGCTGTCCTTTTCTGTACTGTCCTCTTCACTCAGCGAGAGTCCCACTGTTCACTCATTTGTTTTGTTCTTACTACAGTATTCTTGTGCAAAAAATGTAGCACTGTTACAGGTAACAGGTTTAGGAGTCTGACAAATAAAATGCATCCGTTTAGGGGTTTTACCCCTAAGGTACAGTTTCCTCTACGTGAGCACCATCCTTCTGGCTTGGACAGAGGGGATTTTTTCCCCTTTCTCCCATACCTTGCTCTCCCTGATGCTTGATATTTGATAACATCTGTGGTGATGTACACGGCCTTTGATACTGAACATATTGCTCTGCTCTTCCAGAGATATGTTTTTGCGCTAGACCCAAACCTTTGAGAAAAGCAGCCTCTGCTATTTTTCCACAGTGGATTTCAGAGGGGATTTCCAGTGCTGCCTGTTGAACAGAGAGCCAGCTCTACACTCACACCTGTAAAACAAGCCGTTTCACAAAGGCCTGGGGTTGGCTTTCTGCTCATGGGAGGCTTTAGATTTGTGTCTCACAAATCATCTTAAATAGACTGATACACATATATCACGCTGTTGTATGTTATTGCTTTTTCTGTGCCAGGTGTAGCGCGGCCAACACTGTACCCCAGGATTTCCTGTGCAGCACGCGCGGACTCTGCAGAGAAGGTAAGATCCCTGCAGCCAGCCCGGCCAACACGCTTCCCCAGTGTGTGCCATTTCACAACAGCATTCTGCTCGGGGAGATGCTGCCTTGAACACCGACACTGCTTTTGTCCGTAACATAAACCTGAGAAACTCTGCGTATCACCGACCCTTTGCCAATCGCCCTTCCATACAGCATGCCTTTCCATCACGCTAAGCTCTGCGGAAAGCCTGGGGAGAAACCTTTCTCGCCCATTTCTCAGAGATTTACACGGCTGCGTCGGGCAGCGCTCTGTCCCGGCGGTCTCAGGAGCAGACGCTGCGGGGAGTGCAGCGGGCAGCGCTGGCACGGCGCGCAGGGCCCGGGCTGCCGCCAGCTTCCCCCGGTACCGCCGCCTCGCCCCCGCCGAGGTGTAACCGGCCCCTTCGACCCGCCGGGCGGGCCCAGGCCATGTCCTCGCTCGGCCGGTGCCCGGCGCTGCCCCGGGCCGGTCCCCGTTCCCGCCGCTGAGCCCGGGGGCCGCTCGGGCGGCGCCAGCCACCTGCGCCCTCACGGCTGCGCGGGACAGAGACAGCCCGGTAGCCTGGGCACCTCCCGCCGCCCCGGGACGGGGGGAGAACGTCGGGCCACCCCCCCCCCTCATCCCCACCGGCGTGCGGAGCCCGCCATTGCGGGAGGGGGGAGCGGGAAGCGAGGCCTCGGCGCCCCAGCCGCAGCCCCACGGCCCGGCGCTTCCCCCCGCCCCACCGGGCCCACCGCCCACCCCGTCCCTCCGCGCCGCTCAGCCCCGGCGCCCCCTCCGCCCCCCCCTCCCGCTCTTCCCCCCCCCCGCCCGGCCGCGGCCC
>WUAM01000284.1:1064734-1077766 GCA_024336885.1 Actenoides hombroni
GCGGCGGCGGAGGTGAGTGAGCGCGGGGCGGCGGGGCTGGGCCGGCGGGGCTGGCGCGGGGTCGGCGGCGGCCGCAGCCTCACCTGGGACGGAGCGGGGCTCAGCCCCTCGGCCCCCTCTGCCAGCGCGCTGCCTTCCGGCGTGGGCAGGTTGCGAGTAAAAAATAGTGAATTCAGCGCGTTTCAATGACACGCCTCACCCGCGTCAGGTGCATCGCGCCCGGACACGGCGAGGCACCTGAGCGGGACCGTTACCCCAGCCGCTGCCGGGCGACAGCGAGTGCGGGCGGGAGGGCCCTGCGGCGGGCGGGAGGGCCCCGCGGCGGGCGAGTCCTCGCCGCCGGTCTCAGGTGCGAAGGAGCAGCGCGGCGACGGCGGCTTCCCGCGCTTCCCGCCGCGGGCTGCCCTGAGGGGATGGACGGAGCTCGGCCCCGCCGACAGGCCCGGCCCGGCCCGGCCCGCGGGCAGCGCATCCCTCGGCGGGAGGCGACGGGTGAGGGCGGCAAGGGCCGAGCCGTGCTGGCTGCGGACGGGCTCTGAGGTGATCGCCGCCTCCGAGCAGTACTTGTCGCCTGCACCACCTTGTGCCGCCCTCGTTACAAACTCGCAGTTTGTCTTTCAGGTTTAGTGGTGAGCGTGCGTCACCGTCCCGTGGGTAATCGCGGTCTTTGCCGTCCCTTCCTCCCCTGTCCCGTTATCACATTCGGACTGTGCGTTCCCAGCTGGGGGGGAGCCGTCAGCTGGCAGGCCAAGCGGGTTAGTGGAGCTCGCAACGCTTCTGCCGCTTCCCAGCCCCAAACCTGCCAGTTCTGGGAAATTTCTGATAGACCTTAAAGGCAGGGAACAGCCACGTTCGGTAAATTCAAGTTTTGTTTCTCCCATAATAGAAATTCAACAGTATCATTTTCTCTTTGCATGTGTGAATAAAGCTCTAATGCAGCACTTCAAAATGCTTTATTGCCTATCAAAACATTTTGCGATTCACCTTTTTGTGGAAAAAGAGCTGATCTTTGTTGCTAAAAGGGAGCCGCATTCTGCTGTGATTATTTGAGGCAGACTAAATAATAATGATGTTTCTTCTAAAATGCTGCAGCTCTTTGACTCACCCAGTCTGGGTAAAGCTTCTGGAAACAGCATAAGCACCTCACCAAACGCGTTTTCTTTCAGGGCACTCTCGTTAGCTTGCAGTCAAGTTTAGGCATTTAACAAAGATCTAATTGTTTCATTTGTAATGGAATTAAAATACCTCTTAGGTACCGGATCTATTTGCAAAGCGCACATTTTCTGCAGAGTCGTTTCAGGCTGTGCCTGGATCTCGTCCGTACTCTGAATCAAGATGCGGAGGATGCACAGACTCAAGACCTGCCTGTCTCTTCTCCCCAGTTTGCTGTTCTTTATTCCACCATCGGCCGGGACCTCCCATCCCTTGCCCGCGCCGCTCCTGAGAGGTGGGCATCATCGGCCGTGCCCCTGGCTGGCTGTTAACGAGCGCAGGCCGCGCACCCGGAACTCCTCCCTGCGCCCACAGCACGCACACTCGCGCTTTTCCTGAGCCTCTGCCCTGGCGGCAGCGGCTTTTATCTGCAAAGGAAGGAAAAGGGGGTGTATCGACCAGTGGGACCCCAGATGTAGCCCGGTAAAGCACTTCCACGCTTCTTAGCCACCTCAGTAGAGTATTTGCCAGTCTCGCAGACTCGTGTTCACCGGCAGCCTCTTTCCTTGAGGTGGATGGTGAAGCTCCGAGATCCCAGTTTTCTGCGGTGTTGTCATTACTAGAGCCTCATTTACACCTAGGTGTTAGGGATGGAAAGAGGTGTCTTCTGCAGAAACCTTGATGCTTACGCAAGGTCTGAACACAGTTCAGTGGTGCTCTCAAAATTCAGTGGCTCTCAAATGGTGGCTGAGATTAGGTTTGCAACAGAAAACTGAGATCATTTTAGGATTCAATGTCGTCATTTATATTTTGGTATGAAAAAGCTGATCTTTTCAAGAGAGAAAGTCTTAACAATTTTCTAGATGATAGAGAATATAAAAACTGTTTTAAATGCAGTTTTATCTGAACTCCCTATTAAATATCAGTGGCTAATGTTAACTGACATAAATTGATGGGTGAATAGATCATTGCATCTTGGCTGGACTGTCCATTGCAAAGAAGCGGGTATTGTTTGTGGGTTTAAATCGTGCTACACTTTCACATGAAAATAAATCAATATTTGGCCAGCAAGCAACACTTTTGCCGTGTTCATAAGTTAAGAAAAGGTCCAGCATAGAAAAGTTTTAAGTGTACGTTTGTTAATACCTCAAGAAGTAGTTCATTCCCAAAGACAGGAAAGAAAATTCTTGATTTGTGCCCGCTGCTGTTGACCCAGCAAATCGTGGTCCTCGCAGGCCTTCGCAGAGCGCAGACATCCCTGCGCCGAGGAGGCTGAACGTTCTGGCACCTGCTAGGGAGTAGTATTATCTGCATTCTTGGCCACTGGCACGCTCTAATCACGTCTTCTGAAAGCTCAGCAGAAGTACCATCTTCCCACGTCAGAGGCTTTCCAGCTTGCTTGATGCATTCCTTTACACACTGAGGGAATAGTTATTTGGATTTTCCCACTGTTCATTTCAATGCTTTAGAAGAATAATAAAAATTATCAGTATGTTTCCTCAGGGAACATGATCTCTCTCATTTCTACTTTTTTTCCTCTCAGGGAAAAAAAAAATATTATTTGCTTTCTTATTCTTTCATTCTGTTTAACAGCACCTGGAGCTGATACTGTCACGATGCACACAGACAATCCAGTAACCCTCCCGAGGGTGTCCTGTCTTTCGACACCACCCACGTACTTCTTACATGTCTTGAAATTAAACACTGATCTAAAAATGGTTCCTAAAATCTGACACTAATAAGAAAAAGCTCGGTCAAGTTCATTAGTTCTGAATCGATGCTGCTTCTTCGTGGCACTGATCATCTTTATGATCGCCCCACGTTAGCACGTGTTCAGAACAGGACTGAAGAGAGAGGGTTTCTACCTGAGCAAGGGTATTCGATGGCAAGGTAGCTGCACCTCGTGGTACCACTTTTTTGTAATAGGAGTGTGATCTCGTATGAGCTCACGGGATAAGGTTGTGTGCTCTACATTCTGTATTTGCCTCAGGCATTACTCGTGGCTTTTTATCATGTGCTGCTGGCAAGGGAGGGGTAGATAAACTCAGAGACTATAAGGCTCGAGAAGATCTCTTTTGCATCCCCTTTCTTACTCTGCTTATTGTCTGTGATTAGATGCAAGTGCATTTTATTTCCCAATTAATTTCATTTTGTACAAATGTAATCTTTCATGTGCACAAACTTATAAATGAGTCTTTTCTTCTTCATGCAATATTTTTTTCCTAATTATATATTGTGATAACAAACAGATCTTAACATAGAAGGGAAAAATGCAGGATTCTAGCTCAGCCATGAGCATCTCCAGGGCTGCTGAGAATGGGATGTAGGCTGAATTGCTGTGTCTAACCGGGACTGTGTTGCGAGGGTGTGAATCTGTGCCACCACAGAATGACAGTGTTGGGGGGACAGTGAGACTTTTCCTTCTCTGCCGGCCTTTGGAAGCACCTGGGTTCTCTATCACACAAGGCAGCTGAGAAAGGAAGGAAGGTGTGCACCTGAATATACAAAAGAGTTGGCTGAGTGTGTCAGGAAAACAAGTCATTTGTCAAGTGCTCTCTTTGATTTGGTTTATATGATCCCAGTTCTGGAGTCAGTAGGGGTGTTACTTTGATAACTGGGCCCAGTTGTATGCTGGGTTGTTGCTGATCCCCATCGCTTCTCTAATTAGTTGCAATTCAGCCATCATCTCCACAGAGAAACAGGCCCATGTCAGCACTGCAGAGCAAGGCTTTTCCTGCTGGGCCAAGAGAGTGAGCACAGATTTGCAGGGCAGCCCTAACATCTGTGCACCACAGTCTGTGGGGTCTGCTGCCTTGTGCCCCACGGAGACTCGTCCAATGGCCAGGAAACGCTCCATGTGCTTCTGCGTTTGCTGCATCCTAGGGCTGGAGGGAGATGAACCTCCTCGGGTGGTCCCAGTAAATGCCTGTGAGCACTCAGCTATCAGCACTTGATCTGTAGCCTTTTTCTAACAAATCGACAGGGTAAATACAGGTTTAAGTAAAACTCTGTAGTTCAGATTATTTTGCTGATTGATTACTATCTTTTGAATGATCAAAGTGGGCAGGCACACAGTGGTTCTTCATTGCTTTGCATTTCATATAGATGTGTATATATGGATGTATATGTATCAGCATTTGATGTCGGGATCTGTGCTGGCAATCCCTTCTGCAGTACCTAGAGCTGATTTATCATAACGTGTCTCCTGAAACAAAATACTTGGCTATTAAGTACAACTAGTATGGGATGTCCGGTCAGCTGGTTTACTGTCACATTCTCACCCTGCTGCCTAACAAAGTAATACTAGAAGGCTCAGTACATTGGCATGGATTATGGGAGCCTGGGAGGAAGGTGAAATACAAAAAGGCTTTTTTCTTCTTAACTGTTTACAGCCCCAGTCTCTCGTGCATGCACTGAAAAAGTTCCATTTTCCCAGACCTAGAGTATTTTTAGTTCTGTTTTCATTGTTTGTGGGTTGTTGTTTTTTTTTAACCTGGCACTTTGGTGATAGGTTACAAGTCTCACAGGTTTACAGGTTCCCTGTTGGCCTGGTTCAGTGAGGGCTTTTGAACTAGGGCTTTATGCTGCATTTTTCCACAGGTCATTTTAGAGGAGGCTGCAAGAAAAAGTAAACTTCTTGTTTTAATTTCTTTTTTTTTTTAATCTGTGAAACCACATAGCCTTTCAGAAAAGGTGAGACCAAAGCATGTGTAATAAGCTTTCTCTGAACAAGCTACTGTTGCTTTCACTGCTATTTGCACCACTTAACAGAAGATGCACAGGAGGAATTTTATGAATATACAAATATACAAGAGACAACAATTATAGTGAATACCATTCCCACACTCAACAGTTGGGAAGAAATACAAATTGTGTGATGTAATGCTGACCATATTACGGTATGTAAGCAAAAATTCACTAGTTAAGTGGTGTGTATTCTTTGTTATTAGATTGCTCTTTTAAGATGACCCTCTGTTAGGAAGGAACAGCACGGATGAATAAGCTGATTAAACACCCTTAAGAGTTTGCTACACAAAACAGAATTCTGTGGCCTGAACTGCCTTGATCTTTTCTTTTTTTCCTCGTGGAACGGAGGAATATTTATTTCTTTTGTTCCTATGTCCTGTTCAAGGTCAGGAGAGAAGAAACCCACAGAGATGGGGCTTATGGGTCTGCCTTTGGAGATTTTACCCATCTGAATATATCGTGAACAGTCTGGCCCGGTTTCTGATAGTCCTCGTCTCGGTGACTTCCTGCCTGGCTTGGGTTTTGGTTTGGCTGGGGGCTTTTTCCCAAGGACATTGTTTGTTCCATTTAAACGTAAGCAGGAGATGCCAAAGGTTCTGTGGAAATTTTGCCCCCATCTGTTCTGTACTGGCTTACTTAAGGTTTATCCTACTGGTTTTTTACCACGATGAATATGAATAGCTGTAATGAAGACATTTGGCTAACGCTACAAAATAGGGTGTATGCAAAGTTTCTACTTTGAACAGGTTTGTTTTGCTTTAAAAACTAGGAGGTTTTCAAAATTACTGCAGTCTCTGAAGTGAGATTGAGGTAATAGAAAGTTGTTAAATGTTCCCTTGACATAACAGAAGGTTACTTTAAATGCTCATCTGCAGCAGCTTCTTCCGTTTCACCATGGCAGTCATTTCCCACAGTTGGTTTGCAAATACCATTATAAATATCTCTTTCTCTTACATAAAAGGACAAATGCCTTCCAAGAGAACTCCTGACAGTTCAAAACCAAGGAGATTCTTAGCAAGTTGAGACAGACGTGTGCTGTGCCTTCACGTTGTGCCGTGGCAGATTCTGTTCCTCTGCAGTTAGACACAAAATCCTCCTTCTGTGAAGTGTTAACAAAGGGTTTTTCCTGTGATGGTAAATGCTCAGGGCTTCTCTTCTGCACCTCACACTGGCAGCAGCACATAACCAGTGGCACAAGGCCTGTCACCAAGGAAGGACATCCACCCGATAGCCGTTCCATGAACAAGGTTCCTGTTACAAGCAGTTTAATGGAGCTTATTCAGCAGCTGCACTGTCTCTCGTGTAACAGTTGTGTTCCACCCTGGCCTTGCAGGTGCAGCCTCCCTGTGTTAGACACTACTGACCAAGATGTTTAGTGCTGAAGGTTACAGGTGTGTTTCTTTGTAACGGAAAGGCAAGATGAAGTATTTTCTGTCAGGTGCCAGGTATTCAACTGGTAGGCAGAATGCTGTGAATTCTGATAGCGCCCATGGCTGCTAACAGGAGTCTTCTAAGGTAGGAATGTCTGGCTGCCTTCCAGTTCACAAGTGACTACACAATGTGTCAGGGTTTGGGAACTGACATATTTTCCTTCATCTCATCATCTCCTATTTCTGCTCTATGTTGTCTATACTTACTGAAGGCTTAATAATTTGGTTTTGTTGTATTGGTCCAGCAATCACTAAAAAAACACAAAGTTCTTCGTGGTCTTTGATAATTTTAGTGAATTCATGTTTGATGCTTAGAATGCATGAAAAACTTCTAGTATACAGATTGCAATTGTGAGACTGGTATTTTGTTTGGACAGCAGTGTTTTGGAGTGAGGGGACTTCATTCTCCAATACCTTGTACGCTCCGTGGTGATTTAGAGTTGTGCAACACAAGGATTATGCTGCCAGGGTCACGTCTCTACTGACCATGGCTGGCTAGAGTTACTGGCTGAGTGTCCCAAAGCAGGTGCATCAGAAAAAAGATTTTCCTTATGCAGCCTTTTCCACAGTGAGAAGTCTTTTCTCTATGGCTCTGCTCTCAGGTCCTCTGCTTGAGCAGGTTAGGATGAATTTTCAGAAACAGCACAGCTTCCAAGCTAGGAGCTTTAGCGAGAGTCCTTCAGAAAGTGCAGCACTTCACTTCTCCATGCAGCAACCATCCTACCCCAGCACACATCCGTAGGGTAGCTAAATGTTATAGCAAAACTTTGCACTTAATGTAACCATAATGCTGTACACCTACTTTATTAGATGTAGAGAAAACATGTAGTAGAGAACCTTTAGAGAAATAACCCCTGAGTAGTTATAAGCACTATATTGACATCAGTTATTTGAGCAGTATTATTCTGTGTGCTCCGTTGTGGTTTCTGGATGCAGCTGGCATGTGTAAAGTGATTGCTCTGCTCTGAGACAGCTTAGGAAGAATTCAGAAATCTCAGTGTGTCAGCAGCCCTTGAAAACTCATCATCAAGACTCTTAAAGGAGCTGGCTCACTGATATGTAATTCATAATAAGCATTGGAGTTTAAGAGAAATTACAGAAAATTGGAAATCAGCTGATAATTTACTTGCACTTAGAAAGCACCACTGTAGTGACCTGTGTATTTGTATGCTGCTCAGGATACCATTAATGAGCAGAGAGATGGAAAAGGGGAAGAAAACCCCAAAACAAACCAGCATCATGGAAAAATAGATCTTGTCCAGTAAGTCTTGTTGCATGTTGATGGAGTTCTAATTGAGTGATCCTTGAAGTCAGGAGATAAAAGACCTAATGGCAGGGTAGATGAGAGGCTAATAAAAATCCAGTTTACATGAAAAATCAGGTGTGCATTTTTAAAAGTGAACCTGATCAGCCGTTAGAACCACCAGGGAAGGAAAGCACCAGCTCCACCAGGGAAGGAAAGCACCAGCTCCACCAAGGAAGGAAAGCACCAGCTCCACCAGGGAAGGAGAGTGCCAGCTTCACCACCCTCTTGAGAGGAGACACCTGGGCTATTTTTACTGTCCAGAGTAATTAATGGGTATCACTGACACTGCTTATCATTCTCTTTAGAGTTCCTCACATTGTGCAGTCATCTTTCATTTATGTTAGCCAGGATTTATGTCTGGAACCAGTGGAGTTCACCTGTGAAATTAGAGACCAATCAGGCCAAAAGTGTAAACTTCAGCCCCACTGCAGCCAGATCACTCTATTCCTACAGAAAACATTTGATTTCATCTCAGCTTGCATCTGAATGTCTCTATTACTCGTCCTGTGTGGCCTCGTTGTCATCTTCATCTGCAACGTGCTTAGAGAACCCGGTGCCTGTTGCCTCTGTCCTGGGTGCAGAGTTTTTTTATGCAAATACTAGGCTGGATGGGGCTCTGAGCAACCTGCTCTAGTGGGAGGTGTCCCTGCCCATGGCAGGGGGGTTGGAACTAGATGATCTTTAAGATCCCTTCCAACCCTGACAATTCTATGATTCTATGATTCTCTGGATCTGGAAAAGCAAACAAATACTCTGACTGATCTGTTGTCATATATGACATTCCGGAAAGAGATCAATGGAGGAGTCCTGGCTTACCACCCTCCCCGACTCATGTTGTCTGTTCCCCCTCTTCCTGCCTTTAAACCATTCCCAGTCTGACTGTGCAGCCCCACAGATGGCAGTGACGTGACTCAGACCCTGTCACTCAACACCTGTCATCGTTTGGGTTTTTTTTAACATCAACACTTTGTGACATCCTGTGACACGCTGAGGTTCAATGACATCCCCAACCACGTTCTCTGCCATCCTGACCTGGCAAGGTGCTGCGAGCCGTGGGTCCAAACTGAGCTGCCACCACTGCAGTGACCGGAGGAGCAGGGCCCTGCTGAAGCTGTGTTAAGCTTTGTGTAGGTGACGAGGTAGTCTGTAGTATGTTATTCCTTCTTTATCAGTTCTTTGAGGGATTCAGTGCAGGGGAGGCCTGGAACACTCTTTAAGCCCCATAGAATCCACTCCCATAGTGTGGGGTTCAGTCTTACAGATACGGCTGCACTCACTGAACACAACATCAACCGCTGCAGCGAACGCGCTTTGGCGTGGACAGCTCTCATTATTCAGGGAACATACACTACTACTACTAGCCCTCAAAACACTTATGAAAGGAGCTTCTCAATAAATGACCCCAAGAAGGTGCTATGTTGCAAAGCTGTGGCTTTGTTAATGCATTTCCTTGTGGCGATGTTATTGTGAGGGTTTTGAATAAACCATTAATAGCTACTATTCAATCTCCTTATTTTATAACCTGGCAATATGCTATTGTTTTGTCATCATCTCTTGAGAGAGGAGCTGCAGGCATCTTGCAAGGATGTGGAAACCTCCCGTAGTATCAGTGAGCAATGAGTTTTTGGTTGAGAGCTCCTTTACAGAAGGCATAATCTAACCTTACGTAAAAATCATATGCCAGAACGTTTAGTGTTACCCAGCTAACTGACTGTGTAATGGAAAATCATCTTTGGTCTTTTCAGTTTAGTTTAAAGTGATATGCGTACACAAGGAGACCTAAATTGATCTGAAAGCTTACTAATGGCAAATAAAACCCGTTCTAAGCATTCTGACTTCTTGAAGAGCAAAGGCTCTTTAAGTAGTTTAACAGCCTTGATTAGTTGTGTAGCATCCTAAGTTCCTACATGTTTGTGCATTTACCTTCGCGCTGGATTACCTTTGTCAGTTAAAAGTTTCTTCTGTATCTGTACATATCCAGTCTTCTGCAGATCGTACCTGTTATGGAAGAGTAATTTCATTTGGTGATTTCTCTACATGTCCTGAACACTGTGCTTTGCGTACAGATGCGATGAAGATCTGCTTCTAGCTTTACCTTCACAGGCAGAAATCGGATGCAACTCCACGAAGGTCTGTAGGATTATAATGGTAAGTAACTGGTACCAGGAAGTTTAGAAGCCAGCTGTGGTTATTCCTCAGGAAAGCCAGGCTATGCTCCCAGCTACATTGAAGAAATTCAGGGAATTTGGAATACTGGAAGCATTTTTTCCTCAGTGAACCGCACCTCTTGTGGGCTCGGACATGTGTCTACTAAATGTGTAAGCTCAATCTTTGCTCAGCAGTTGTGGCTGCTGAGTAACTGGGTCTCATAGGTCTCGTCCTCTATTGATGGTTTTCATATGCAAGCCTTAAGAATGTGGTGGCTTGAGTCACTCACCAGCCCTGTGCAGCAGTAAAATGCGGTGCCTGCAATTTCAGGCTACTTTTGTTGTGTGCTGTGTTTCCACCTTTCCTTGGGATGCTGCACATCGAGCAGTTACTGTTGTAACGCTGCTTAGCAGACATGTACCGGTCACCTGTGTCCCCTGTTTTGAAGGGAACCCTTTGGGATGGAAGGCACAGTTATTGAATAGGGGACAAGAAAATCGTTTCTCTTATAGACTATGGCAAATGTGAGATATATATCCCTTGATCCTCTGAGTATTTATGCTTAAAGGCTTCAAATATCTGTCATATAACTTACTTGGTGAACTTAGATTATCCAGTGCCAAACTGGTGGACCTCACTGAGTAGAAATCTGGATGCTGCTCATAGTTAATTCTGCACTAGTCCTTGTTCTTGTGTCTCTGCTGATATAATCGTATTGATTAAAATAATCATAAAGGTAGCAGAGTCCCATGGTTTCTTTTTTACGTGACACATTTGCTTTCCAAATTTCTGATGCAATGCCACTTGAATTCTAGCTGCCAGATCAGGGGAGGAAAAAGTCAATTAGGTATTTAATGCTTGCAACTCTGTCAGTAACTGTCTGGTCCACAGAGAAGAGCACGTACTTGCAGCATCTTTCCTCCTCCCTAAAAGAGGCACCTGAAGAGTCTGGATGATTTGTTCCAAACTAGGTGTGAAGTTTCCTTGTGTAGTCAAAGGAGAGGGACAAATATCATGAAGGGTGTAGGAAATCAAGGCCATCTTATCATGCCACCTTAAAGGCTTTCATCTTGTAAGAAAAAATACAGTTCTTCCTTCTTTTCTGAATTTTTTGCAACTTAGAAAAGTATCTTCATAATCAATATGTGACTGTTGTCCCTCTCTTATTGCCTGTAACTGTAACACAGCACGCGGTGATCGTGATAAACATATATGCTAAAGTGGAAGGAGAAACTGAACAATGACTCTCTTTCCAAGTGGTGCAATTGAAAAGCTCATTCAGCAAGAGCCTCTACAAAAAGTCAGAAAATTATTGGCCAAAAGCTCTAAATAAAAAGAATATCGTTGTGACCTAAACCAGCATCAGTCTGCGTGTTTGTTTCTGTAGAGGGCTTTGTGAAGACTCATCAGCGTTCAGTGCTCTGAGCCCAAACTCCTGCATTTTATGCTTCCCAGTGCAATTATAACCACTGAGATCTCGTTTGCTCCTCACCAAAGGCCACGATGAGGGAAAGGATTTTATTACAAAGTTTGTTCTTTTTTGTTTTTCAGAGCTGCGTATGCAAAGGTAAAAGTCCCTGCTTTTGCGATAGCGTGAAAGGCAGTAAGGTAAGAACAAATCCATTTCTCCCTTTTGAAGATTAACGTATACCTGGAAATTGTTAATGCATCATCTGAGGTGATACAGTGAGGGAATCCATCGTGTGATGGTACTCTGCCCAGAGAGTCCACACACAGTACAGGGAATACTGTACAAAATTCTGTTAAATGGACCCGGGACACAGCATTTAACCAAGAAGACTTTTACATTTATTGCTTTTAGTGCTTTGTCAGCAGCACTGCATGATATTCGAACAACTGGCCGAGGCACCCGGTGCCTTTCCCAGACTCCTCACAAACGCCCCCAGATACCATCACCCTGGCAGCAGCTCTCCCATTACAGATTTCATCACGCTGCCCAGAGCGTCCGTCGTGTTCAGGGCTTCCCTCTTCCCATCTTTGGCCCATGCCCATCTCGCCCCCTTTTTCAGTTCCTGAAGGACAGCTACGTGCACTGGGATCAAACAGATAAATCTGCAGCCCGAGCCAGGGGATGAGTTTCTGGGTCCTGACCACAAGAGCCTCGCCAGCAGTGAGGGAACAGCCTTCAGTCCATCCAGAGCAAGCGAGCCATGGCTCTGCCTGTTGCCAGCAGGAGCTTGGCAGGGGCTGGGAGCGGCTTTTAGACAAACCTGAATTACACAAATGCCAAAAATTCTTTCAAACTCCTGCTTGTAGTTGGAAAAACAACTGATTCACAAATGAAAGGGGCATTATTGAAGAAGGCATGGCTGTAATTCAGGAGAACTGTGGCCAAGCGATTGCCCTGCTAATCCTTATCAAGAGATTCCAGATGTCTCTACAGATTTAGGGTTGTGGTTAGTCCTGTTGATCAGCACATCTGGCTGGTAGAGAATTCCTCACAACTTCCCTCCTGGGCCTTTATTCCCAGGAAAAAAAAATGTCACGTTGCTCGACAGTACACGCTGCTGGTCTTGCTTCTAGGAAGCTTCATTCTGGTGTTGCAGAAGAGTTCTCTCAGATATGTTCGTTATAAAAACATACCTTCAGCTAAAGCTCTGTGTCCGGAGGGCACCCCAGGGCTTGCTGCAGGGCCCGGGGGGAAGGTCAAGGACTGCGGTCCTTGTTCTGTGCCTTGGGACCAGCTCCCTCCTGTGGCACATCCCGGGGTAGCACCAGCCTCTTGAGCCTCTCTTGGCTCACCGGTTGGTGGGTGAGTACCCGTGGAGGATTCAGAAGCTCTTTGTGGGATTTCGAGGGGTGAGAATTGGTAGAAGGACAAGCCATGGTATTTTGGCTTCTCCAAGACTTCTTTTGGATCCTGCCTTGTACATCGAATAATGGGCTGCCGGAGCTTCCATGCAGCAAAATGTCAAATGCTTCTTTTGTCTAAGTTTCTCCCAGTAAAGCAATAAGAAATTTGACTCTGAGGAATGGATAACACCATGGGATAAGACCCCACGTCTTGCTGTGAGGTGAAAGGTCTCGAATATGCAGCTCTTCACTGATGTAGAATTGAGCATGCTCAATTGCTGCTGTCAGAAGAGCTGAAACACCCTTTCTGTGAGTTTCTAGGCTTGAAGCACTTCATTTTAACTAAGTGTGGTGGGTCGACCCTGGCACAGCACCAGGTGCCCACCAAGCCCTTCTATCACTCCCCCCACCCCCGTCAGCACGGCACGCAGGGGG
>WUAM01000284.1:1077866-1091601 GCA_024336885.1 Actenoides hombroni
ATCAACACCCTCCAGCTCCCAGTGCTGCAGCATGAGGGCTGGATGGGGAAAAGCAGCTCAGCCAGACCCACTACACTAAGCTAAGACTTGTGTCTTCATTATATTTAACTGAAAACCTGAAAATGCCCCTTCCACTGTAACTTAGCCTCCTGTGTTCTATTTGTGTGGCTTTAATCTGCTGTGTTTTTTTTACGTGGTTGGAGTATTTGAACATGACCTTAAAAAAGCCACATGAAATAGCAGTTGGGTGCTTTAATCTCTGAGACTCACAACGATTTTTAAAAGTTGTTGCTTGTAGCAAACTTCTTGTATTCGCTCTGAATGGTTTTGTTGCACTTGACTCTCACTGTTTCCATGGCTGGCACGCAGAGATGGGAGCTGACCTTGCAGTGCAGCAGCAGCCGTTAAGTTTGCCAAGTACAAGCCAGGGCTGCTATGGTGGGTTTGGATTTGTGTTGCCTGTGGGCACTGAGCACGATGTAGAAATATGAATGGGGAATCTGGATCAGCTGCTTTCTGAAACTTGTCATGCTGGCAACTAACTTCTGTACTTTGCAAAATCTTGAGTACTGTCGTCTCCTGGTATCTTCAAGCACACTTACAAGCACAGTGCTTGTCACGCTGCAGTGGTACCACGTGGCCTGGACAGCACATAGGCAGGACCACAACACCAGGTCAGTATGGGCAAGGGTAATGTATCTGCTGCAGAAACAGGCAGATATGTAGAAGTGAAGAGGTACTGAATGCCTTAGAAATAACTTAATCAAAAAGAGAATTTGTGGATGTTTTAAGAACTGCATTCTCTTAATGTTTACAGGGTGAAAAAGGCTTTCCTGGTGTTCCAGGTCCACCTGGTCATAGAGGCTTTCCTGGTCCAGAAGGGCCTCCAGGGCCACAGGGACCAAAGGTAGGTGTGCATGGGAGACAGAGAGAAGCTGCTGTGCTCAACTGTGACAGCGAGCTATGACTGACTGGAGAATTCTGTTCTCAGAAAACAAACCAAACCCAACCTGCTTCAGAGTCTCCTCTTTGGTGAGGAATGTTGCGTGGTCATTTTGGACCGAGTCGAAGATGCTGCTGTGAACGTGCCCCTTCCAACCCCAGCCGTTCGGTGATGGCACTGGAAGGGAAGGCAGGGTGCTGCCACTTGGGCGAGCTGTGTTAAGTGCTTGTTTGCTTTAGTGGCTGTAATAGGCAAATCATTTATTTACATACGGAGAGCTTCATGTGCACCTCTTGGTATCGGTATGAAAAATACTGCGTGCCCTGCTGACATGAGTCTGCTTTCTCTCACTTACATTGAGATACTTTTGCTTTCCATTTGTGATCTAGGGTTCTTCAGGGCTTACAGGCTTAGTTGGACCCAAAGGTATACGAGTAAGTATTTCTATTTTAAACAAACTTGTATGTGTTAAACATCACGTTGAATGGGATCAAAAGAAAAACTGCATCGTGAGCTTTTGCTTAATAGTTGTAATATTATTCCTCTGTTTTTATATCATTAGGGAGTCCCAGGAATACCTGGATTTTCAGGTCCTCCAGGCCTTCCAGTAAGTAAAACCAAAACTGATCAAGCACTTGTCTCCTACTACAGTCTTCAGCACACAACTATCCTCCACCCCCTGTGCTCACTCTGGTCTCCACATCAGCATTGTCTCTGTCAGTTAGCCTGGAGATAAAAATCTTGGCATCAGCAGTTCTTACTGGTTGTAATGATTTAAGAACACATTGTAATCTGTCAAGTCTTGTGAAACATAAACTCTTTCAGTGTTGCTGCAGGGCAATATGAATGTGTAAAAACAAAGCTTTTGTCAATTTTGCACTTCTTTTTAGGGTGCACCGGGAAGTTTTGGTCCTCCTGGGCGCTCGGGTGTTCCAGGGTGCAACGGCACAAAGGTACAAACCGGGCTGAGTGTTACGGAGACTGTGGTTGGCTGTGCTTAGGAATGGCCAAAAAGCCTTCTGATAGACAGCCGCTTTGATTCGTTTGGTTTGTGACTTTATCAGCTAGGAAAAATTGGAATCGTGAGGCCAGAGGAAGGAAAAGTGCTGCCTTTTTGTGTAGGATAGATAATTAAATAATGCATGTCAGTGGCTTTTGCTAAAAAGTTAAGAATTATGTCTGATATTTTCATAGATAAAACTTTTTTTTTCATTAAATCTAGAAGACCTAGTCAGTTTTGTCCAACCTGTTCTTCTGTTGAAATGAGTTACAGAAGTCTTAGTTAATTTTATTTCACCAGTGTCTAGCTTGCAGTTGACAATTCCGAAGTGCTGGAAGCAATTAAAAGAAAAGGCTTAAAGTTAAGTTACAGATTGATTGGTTTTTCTTTGCTTTATGAGCAAACGCTCGCAGCATTCTGAAGGAGGGAGTCAGAAGAATGCCTGCTACAGAAAATCCTACATTCCTAGTGAAACAGGGAACTGATCTGACACAGCCAGTGAAGGCTGGGCTCTGAGATAGAACTCAGGACCCACACAGTGAGGCTGTGCCCCTTCCAGCAGGCACGGTGGTAATCCAGCTCACCAGTTTGGTACGGTAACAGGAAAACTTCTTTTGTAATCACATTGGCTAAAATGGGACCAAATAATAAACAGTGATATACATTAACAGTCACTGTGATATACATTAACAGCCACTGTTGCTCCTTTCAGGGCGATCGAGGATTTCCAGGCCCTCCTGGCAGAAGAGGTGCTCCCGGCATCCCAGTAAGTGTCTGTGAACTTCTAATCGTGTGTGTTCCTGCCACACAGCCACGCACTGAAGGAGAGCAGAGCCTCACGTTGGCTGGTGGCCACCACAGTATCCCTGTGTTATTCACAGAAAAGCTGTGTGGTCACGAAAGCAAAGTTAAAAGCACTGCATTCCCAGCTGCACGTCGAGCTTCTCGGTTATCGAGCGTGTGCAAATTCATTGACTGGTCTTGGCTATTTAGTGTCTCAGGGGACACTCATGAAAATTTACCACTCAAATCTCTAAAGGTGTCCAATATATATGTAGCAGTTTGCAGTTTCAGTTCACGCCTCCGTGTCTTTGAGGATATGGCCTAGGTAAATCAATAAGACCCAGGAATTAACCCCAGAACTACTCATTCTGGGAGCGTTGCTTTAACCCTAGCAGTTCTTTTTCTCTGAAGAAATGTGTTTTTAAACAAAGCTTCTAAACAAATGGAAAAGGAATGCTGCCTGTCAAATTCCAGCAGCTTCGAATCTAGTAACTTCTAAACACAATCTTTACCTTACCAGCTCTCCTGAGTTTATGCATTTGTTTATTAAGGCCAGGCTTGAAAACGGATCTGCCTTCACTTGTAGCCTTCTAATGGTGAGACCGGGCTAGTTTTTTATCAGTATGTTCTTGCTTCTTAAATCAAAGTCTGGCCCAGGAAACATGTACCTGGCTACACAAGGTGTCCATGACAATAAATCACTTCAGGAGCACTGAGCTCAGGGAATATTTAGAATGGGTCCTTTCGCCATTGTCTCTTTCCCTTTCCTGTTTTAATAATGTGATTGCTCTTCTCCCCAGGGTATTGCTGGCGTCAAAGGAGAGAAGGTCAGTTATTTACACCATGTCACATGAAATAACAATTTGTGTGTACGTTCGCTGCTGGAAAAGAGTTCTTAACATCCCCATTCATGGGAAACGAAGGTTTACCTTCCAGAAAAAGCAACCACAAACTTTGGCACTTCATCTGTTGCATTTACCCCAGGTTACAAAACAGTGTTTGATTATTTTGTATCCCTTTTAGCTACTGTTATTGCGTGTAATGGATTTAACACTTCTGAGCCCACGAAGAATCAAGCCCCTCCCTCAAGCAGCTTATGAATTCATACGGAAATCTACAAGTTGCACTAAAGTGTATTTTAAAACGAGATAAAAAGTACCAAAAATAAATGGAAGGTCAGGACTGTGGGTAACACAGGAATGTCTGAAATGAAGACTGCTCTGAACAGAGAGGTGGTATGCCTGAGAAAGGAGTATTCTGTTCAATAAAATCTTTGTTAAAAGCAGAGCTATCCATGGTGCACAATTGCCATCATTATGCAGTTCTGATGTAGCTTATTTCCCTACAAGCTGTGTTAGAAGATTTGTTCCACTGCAAAAGTTCTACAGCACAGCTTTTCATCTTCCTTTTATCTAACCATCCAGGGGTGCCCTGCAGATGGATATAGCCAAGAGTATGGTGCTAAAGGTGATCCTGGGTTGCCAGGGATGCCAGGACTTCAGGTAATTCAGAATTCATTCAAACCGTGAGATATATATACACATATAGATTTTAAAAAACCTCTCTCTGTAGAACACATTACATACAATGCGTGTATATATATAAATTTTATATTATATACAATTTTAATGTATTATGTTTTATAGCAGCATAGTATTTTTTTACAATTATCTCGCTATTTTTTAAACCAGAAAATCATTCTGTGTTTTTAAGAGTGTATTAACTTTATATAATCTGATTAATAGAATATATTCCAAGTCTTTCTTGTGACATTACAAAACGGAATATACTGAGACAATAGTACTTAATTTTGCCATCAGAACCAATAGTCTCCATTATGTGTTAGTAGAGTGAGATAGGGAACTCAGGTTGCAGACAAACAACTGTACTTTAGAAATGGAGAAAAATTAGTCATAGGTTTAAGGGTTTACCCCTACATATAGAAATAGAATAGAAACAGAAACAGGAATAGCCTGGAATGGAATGGAATGGAATAGAATAGAATAGAATAGAATAGAATAGAATAGAATAGAATAGAATAGAATAGAATAGTTCAGTTGTAAGGGACCTACAATGCCTATCTAGCCCAACTGCACAAATTCCCCATGAAGGAAGACTGAACAGATTAGACCAGCTCAACTTGTAGAGTACTAACAAAGGACAGTATGCTCCATGTTTTAAAAATGGAGTTTAACAGGAGAAAGCAGAGCAGACATTTCTTCTGACTGTTACAATCACTGGAGGACATTAAAAGGAAAGTTGGGTTTTTTCTAATTTTCTGTTTCTTTGAAAATGAAGCTTTAAAGTATAGAATTTATTGCATAGAATATTTGAAAGATTAAAGGGCCAGCAATAGGACTGGATTATGAGAATGTCTACAGTTAAAGAGGACATACACACTCACCTGAGCAGTTCAGTTCTGGAACAATTATGTTTCCTCATGTTTCAAAACATGCCAACTAAGGAAGTGGTTAGAAGGGACTACACTTCTGTGTTATCCTGAGGCACTGTGTTATCCTCTGCATCTCCTGAGAAGGAGATGCAGAGGCAGTGCCACCCCTCTGCCCATCACTTAATTCACTGAGCTCAGCCTTGTGGTTTGCTCATGATGTTGCCAAAAGATTTATTCCCTTTTCTTTTTCCATACACAGGGCATCCATGGTGCTCAAGGATATCCTGGGGAACTCGGACCACAGGGCCCTCCAGGAGCTGCAGTGAGTATAAACTTAACGTTTATACACTCACAACAAACAGCAGCTGGAAAGGTGGAAGAAAGAAGAAAAACAGTGATACAACTCATGTGAAAATTGGGTGCTTCAAAACACCCCCAGTAGTGCTGAAGATTGTAATGTTTTAAATTAAGGAATTTATTTTTTCTACTTTTTTGTAGGGCCTGCCAGGGGAAGCAGGACCTCCTGGACCTAAGGTAGTCTCAGATTGGTAATAAAAATGAAAACTTCCTATTATATGTAATATCAATCAACTCATTTTATAGGTGTTTTTTAAATTAAAAAAAATAACATTTGGGGATTTTTTTTTTTACAGGGTCTTATGGGACTGAAAGTAATAGGAACCAAAGGAAGAAAGGTAATTGCATAAAATGCTTAAAACATTTTTTCAAGTTTTTTTTCTTTTTTTTTTTTTCTGATAGGCTGTGGTCAGATGTTTGGGGATTGAAGTGCTGTGAGATAAAAATTTTCAGCATGTATGTGGAAGCCTTTTATTGGAAAAAGGAAATATGGCAATTAATATCTTAAGGACAAACTGTTTTCATGTAAGAGCTAATGATATAAACTTCCTGATAGAAAGGTAGAAAGCTAAGAAGGGCCAGTAGTTCATATATAGTAACACACAGCATTAAATTAATTTCTCTGTCATTTGCACAGTGTTCCTAGATACTTACAGAAGCATGCAAACATAGGTAAATAATAGCATCTGTAGAGTCACAACTTCTTGTGGCCAACGTCTTCTTTATACTTTTATATTATTCAGCTAGGAGAAAGGTTGTCATAGTGGTCTTAAGGCTTCCATAGGCCTTTTTTATTGGAAGATAAATAGCAAGCAAAGAAGAATTTTAACTCTGTTAACAGCTTAGTGTAATGACAGAAAAATTACCATGGTGTCAAAAGCGTAGCAACAGTAAATTGAAACAAAAAAACCCCAAACCCACAATACTTGTAATTGCTCTGGTTTTCTTTTTTTCTTTCAAGGGTGACACTGGGTTAACTGGACCCCCGGGACCACCAGGAACTGTTATTGTGACATTAAGTGGACCGGACAACATGACGGTAGTAAAATTGTTACACATCACGTTTAGATAAGCCATCTTACCTGTTTTTCCTTTGAGAGGATGTTTTCCTCTTCATTCTTCTGATAATAGTTCCTTTTAATAATCCTAACATTTTTCAGGCTTGTTCAGTTAGATACTGAGCTCTTCCCTGAGTGTGTCTGTAGAGCAGCTGAGCTGAGGGCTCTGTACCCCCATGCATATCTGCACGGTGCCAGCGGATGCTAAATGCTTATTAGTAACCCACCTCCTGTGGATCTCTAGACAAAGGAAAAGTGAATCACTTCTAGATTCACCAAATCAGCATGAATTTTCTCAATGGCTGTCAAAGCCACAGCTGTGCTCACCTCTGGGCCTTATCACTGAAAATACCAGAACTCTGAGCTACCAGAGTCTCACAAAAGCTGACAACAGGTACATTTCCTAGTTTATTTTCTCGTTGTTTTTACTGGAACATGAGTAATCGTGGAAAGCACTGGAAAAACATAGAGTGCTGGAGAAAGGAAATACTCTGATTCAGCTTTCATTTTAAGTATTGCTTTGCAAATTAAAATTCTTGCATTTTGTCTTTATATAGAACTGAAACAGCAGTAGCTGATGCACAGATTTAGCTCCTCATGTATTAACATTTAAGTAGAACTATCTCTGCTTAAAGAAGCTTGCCCTTAACATAAGGATTTCCTATTTGTAAAACTTCAGTGTTATTGGAAGTACCAAAAAATCCGAGAGACCTTATTCAATTTTTGTTTTCTGTGTAACAGGACTTGAAAGGAGAAAAAGGAGAAAAAGGCTCAAGAGGACTTCCAGGGCCAGTGGGATTTACAGTAAGTGACCAGAAGTAAATCCCTTAAATCCAGATGTTCAGGCAACATCACCTAGTAAATGCTACTCTTTAAAGCCCAGTAGTTGCACTGCTTATGAATAGAATACCTACTAATAGCATTCTAACTGTACTTTATTTTTAGACTTTTTTTCAAAGATAACAAAACTATAAATGATACATTTAATTTAGGAAACCCAAGTCTCAAAATATGTGTATCCTGAGAGTGGTTTTGTTACAGGGGCCAGCTGGTGATTCTCAAAGTGAAAAGGGTGACCGAGGAGAACCTGGAGCACAGGTATGTGCACACAGTTGAATATACATCTGTTAGTCTTTCCTGAGAAGCAGTTTTGTGCTAGTGTTGCTCTCCAGTTTCTGTTTCACTCGGAGCAAATTTTCTTAGATTTGAAAGCTCTTTCATCCAGCAAACCAGACTAGAGACCTGAAAGTCAAATGACTGTTCTTACAGGCTCACATACCATGAGTACATGACGTAAAGGTCAGTTGATGGTGGATGCACTTCTGTATGTTTTGCTGTAAAGGTTCTACTGTTGAAACTTAGTGAAAAAAAAAGCACTCTTCTCAACATGTTCTGGCTTTATAGTGCCAGTGGATATGCAGAAGAGACTTGAAACCATTGGGTTTACTTGAGGCAGCATATTCATCTAAAATGTAGTCAGAACCCTAAAATATGCAAGTAAATAAAAATGTTTTGTAGATTTCCATTTTCTGAACAAAACATTTTGATTACAAATACATTTTGAAAGCAACATTAGGAAAAATAATTTTTGAAGGAAATATTTGATTCAGTCTCATCACATATATACATATTTTGAAACTTTTCCCATACTTCTTGTGGTTGCAGTAAATGCAGTTACACGCACGGCATTTAGTTGCTGTGCTCTTTGAATGCAGTGATGCCTCTTTTGATCTTCTTCTTTTTTTTTATTTTATGGTTTTTCTTTGTAGGGTAAACCTGGAAAAGAAGGTGCCCCAGGTCCTCCTGGCTTACCGGTAAGGAAGGAAGCCTTCTACACATTTTCTAAGTAACAGTCACCTGTTTATCACAGTTGTACCTTCCTGTCACGGGTTTTTCCCACTGCAGAATGTGTTTCAAAATGTTGATTTGCACATGCTGTGAAACATTTCCTTTCACACGGCAGGCCTTGGGCCATACCATGTCCTCATAGATTTGTGTGTCACCTGCAGGGACAGAAGGGTGAGCAGGGCAGACCAGGAGTGGCTGGCAGGCAAGGAGCTAAGGTATTATCTTAATGGGTTTGTCATTGCTTTTGGGGATGAGGATGATGTCTGTTTGAGGGCTTATGGCACCGTTTTATTTATCACTGTGTTTACAATATGTTTAACAGATGATAAGTAATGATAACATGGAATAGGGAATGGATTAGCTGGAGTGGATTGTGTGTTTGAAGTGGTGTCCATCCTGCTGATGTGTTCTTATAGATTTTGGTGTATGTGGCTGAACAGTTGTGCAATGAATAGAGAGGGGGTGGTGATGGACTGGTCAGGACCAGAAGTTGTTCTTTAATGTTATAAGCGATGTACTAGGTAACGGTACCAAATGTCACATCACGTATTGTTTGTAATGAACCAACTCATCTCTGTCCTCTGATGCAGGGGATGAAAGGAAACACTGGTCCACCTGGAGCTTGTGGTCGAGTAAGTGTAAATTATCTTCATCCTGTCCTTTTTCTAAACCATTAGAGTAAGCCAAGATGACTGTATGAGGCAGTAACGGGTGTCCCGTGGTGCTCTAATCGAGGCGCGGCTTTCTCAACATTCCCATGTTGCTGAGGGTCTCACAGAGGTGGCACCTTCCGTCATGTGGAGCTGGGAGCACGATCAGGGCCTGGTTAGACCAATCAGGAGATTGCACTGTCACAGAACAGTTACAAGAATTCACAGGAGTTCATTTTTAAGCAACCTCCAAGCAGTTCAGAACAGCTGGTGTTGATCTTAAAATCCTAAGAAGACTTTTTAAAGAAAGCAAGAGGTGCTATGAGTGCAGTTTCTGTCTAGTCACACTGCCTTACGAGTGGCTTTCTTAAAGACCCCACACAAACCTAATGGAAACCTGCTTGTAATTACCAAGTGATTGTGAAGGTCTCGTGGTGTCACAAAATCAAAATTATGAATGAGATTGTAACATTGTTCTGACCAAATTTTCAATACGAGGTGCTGTCCTTCTCTCTTCATTCTTACTATTTGTTCTTTTCTTACCATCTTTCTGTCAAGACGGAGTATTACGATAGAACGGTTGGTGAGAAAGGAGATGAAGGACCCCCTGGACCTCCAGGAGTGAAAGGTCGTCGTGGCCTGCCTGGTGAGTGGGACTTCAAAGCTAGAGTCTTTCAGCAAGAGCTGTCCACTCACGGGGCTCGTTGCAGGCTAATGTTTTGAGCACCCAGCAACCTGCTTCTGCCTTTACAAGTAGCGTATTTCCAAATTGCTCCCGTCAAACTGCGGACCTGAAGTGTACCTGAGACATTGATTTATGGCCATATTTCCTCTTCAAAATAATGAGGCTGGCACACTTCTTTGCACAGATAATTGAGTTGAGCACCTAATCTCAGGGACATCCTGTCTCATGACCTTAGTGGGCTGCTGCATCAGCACATTATTTGTGTATGCCATCAGGGCTGTGAGTCTCCTGTTAAAGGTTAGGCACTTTTTAATCTCTTTTTTTTTTCTTTTTTAGCTTTCAGAGTTTCTCTTCCGACATTTTTATTGCCTGTGATTCCAAGATAATAACGATCTGCAAGTTTTTATTTCGTTTATTTTGGCCATGCTGTAAAATTAAAATGCACTGATTTATCATTTGAGCTGTATCACAATATAACAAGGACTAGTGGGCTGAACTCTGAGGCAGCAGCTCGTAGGCTCTGTCTCATAACTCAAGTCCTTGCCTTCTCTGTTTTGATGTCCTAGCTTTATGAATATCTATGTATCCAAGTGATGGTGTCGCACTCAGTGAATACACTTTGTTGTTATAAATCTACATACCTGCTTCCAAGGGATGGTAACAGGAAAACTGAGCCTTGCAAAGATATTAATGCATTGTTGAGACATGATATATTTACTAGAGCAAGTAACAGGGGCAAAAAAAGGAAGTTTGCAGGCCTAAGTGGTTCTCAAGTAATTGAATCCATCTCCACTTAAGATAAAAGCCCTGGATCCTATTCCTACCTGGCTAAACATCCACATCTCACCAGATTTCAGTGAGCATTGTTGCATAAACAGTAGATGCCTACTCAGGTAAAATTAAATTCTTAAAAGAGAAAATAAGCTTAAAATGCACTAGCCCAAAGTTTGCAGCCAGCATTAATGAGTAGTGTCTTTGCAGGGTATACGGTGGTTTAACTCAAGTCCTAAATATGTTGCTTTTGCAGGGCCACAGGGTCCTCCTGGAGATGCTGGCAGACCAGGTAGGTGTCATGATCCAGTACCAACCATAAAATAGGTTGTTCTTCCTGCCCGTTAAACTGAATTAGTCTTGTGGACTTTAATCATATCTCTAAGAGGTAAAAAACTGTCACCCAAAAATTTTGATGGGCCAAATATTTAAAGGGAGGTTAAAGGCCTTTTAAAAATGTCTTTACATTCTCATTGTGGTTATTTAATGTGTTACAAGATAAAAAAAACAAACAAAAAACCCCAAAACCAAAACAAACCCATCTGTGGGATGAACTTAGTATGTTTGTCCCTCACTCATCCCCTTGAGCACTTACTTTGCTTTGAGATTCCATCTCCTCTCTAACTTCATTTTTGTATTTTTTCCTCTTTGGTTAGGTGTGTCGAGACCTGGTCTGAGAGGTCCCCCAGGATTTCCTGGACGAAAAGGAACAAAAGGAGAGAAAGGACAAACTGGCTTGTGCATTGTGGGCCCTCCAGGACTCCCTGGTATTACTGGCAGACCTGGTTCAGCTGGATTACCAGGTCCTCCAGGAGAACCAGGTGATGTTTCAGTATTGTATATATCATGAACATGAACAAATCCAGAGCCATCTCAATATCTAATGTATGAGTTTGTGTCAATACGTTATTTTCAGAGTATATTTTGAGTAATATGGTTGAACATCATTTCTCTTTGGAAATTTTGTTTTAGGATGTTGATGAAAACATGTATGTAGTGAAGGTCTGTGCTCCAATGCTACTGAAATTCTGTGGGGAAGATACAATGACTTCCCAATATAAAGATTTCTCACCTTTTTGTGTAACCGTGACCATAAAAATCTGCTACATAAAACCAGGAAAGACTAACGGGAGGAGATTTGTTGTTAAAATTAATTCTTCCAAAGGTTGTAGTAAGTCCATGAAACTAAGGTCAGAAGGGGCTAATCTGAAAGCTAGAGACATCACTTGCATGCCTCCAGGGGTCATAGTGCAAAAAATATAATCATTCTTTAACTAGGAGTACCAACAGCATCATCTTTTTTAATATGTGGTATGGCCAAAACAAGTCTGGCTAAACCAATATCAAGGTGGTGCTTCTCTTTTATCTCTTTTTTTTTTTTTTAATTATCTATCCCCTAAATGTATCACCTTGGGAAGAGCTTGACATATATTCTGTTTCTCCAGAGTAATAGTAAATACAGCAGAATAATTCTGTCAAAGTTACATGAACAGCATTAATAATTTAGGATCAAAAACAAGCTTCCCTTCCTTTTGTCGTAAAAGAAAGAATTATATTTCTGTTCATTCAAAGAAAATGGGAATACTTCCCCTGGAAGGGACTATGCTTTTTAAAGGCTGGAGAGATGGATCCAACAGTCTGCTGAGATTTACTTTGGCATTGCCATATTTATCCTCAAGTTCTTCCAGTTACAGAAGTTTTGGATTTTCCAGGTAGTTCTCTCTTTTCAATGAATCAGAGAATATCTCAAGTTGGAAGGGACTGTAACAATCACAATACTGTCTCCAGCTCATCCCTGCAACTTTTTTCCCATTTTTTCCCTCTCAGCAACTAAAGAATTGTCTGAATAATCTGCTGATGTAATGGTGCCGTGCTCTTTTTATTACCAGGTAGAGTGACATTCAGAACTGGCCCACCAGGACTTCCTGGAGAGCCAGGATGTGCAGGACCTCCGGGACATCCAGGAGACATTGGCATGAAAGGTCAGTTTCAGAAAGCTATCACTCAGAAGCAGATGTACAATCCAGTAATCCTCGTGGATCCTTGTGTAATTTTCAAGTTAATTTACCTCTTCAGCCACTTCCCGAGGTGGGAGATGTAAGAAAATTCATTATGTGTGTCCTTATGTTCTACACTAACAATTGTTCTCTGAGAGAAGGTTCCTTCTGCAAATTTCACCACAGGAGCTGCTGAATCTCTTTGCCACTTGCTAGCCATTAAAGCCACCCAGGCTGTTACGGAGCCCTGTTAGTTGGAAGCCTGTGTCCCTTTCTTCCTTCGAGAGAATTTCTCTTATCAGTAGAATGACTGTATCCAAATGGTTTTCTAAAACTAGTCTTGAAAAACATGTCATTTTTAAATGATTACAAGTAATGAGTTCTGACTCACTCTCTGACCACAGGTAGTTTTATGCTGTGCTAGAAATTACTTTCCAACAAAATCAAGGCTCTGATTCTACGGCTTCTCTAGCCAAAAATTGCTAGCTATCCTCTGCAGCAAACTGTGTGACACTTTAGTTAAGCTTGGGAGTGACTTGCTGCTGAATTATGTTCATTCTAGGTGATGAAGCTTTGGTGTGTACTGATTGCAGCTATACTCCTGGAATGCCTGGTCTTCCTGGTTCTCCTGGGCCACACGGCCAGGATGGCATGCCTGGTAAATGACCTTCTTATTTCTATCGGGGCTGTCGGAAAAGCCAGTCATTTTGCTTTTAGCATGAGAAGTCAAGCATGGGCATGTCTGCAGCATGCAGGCCTTGCACGAGCCCTGAGGCTGTGCTAGTGTGAGAGCCTGATGCAGCTTCAGCCACTGACAGGAGCAGAAGCCCTGAAAGAGGTGAAGTCAGAGTGCTAATAGGCTTAGGTGCAGCCTGAAGCCAGGTCAGTCTATGAGGATGCAGCCAAAGTGACAAGCAGAATCCTTCAATGTTGGCCGTGATTATCAAAGCCTGTCAAAATCCCTGTCCTTCTTTTCAGCTTTCTTCACAAAATACTCTGTTCTTTTGCAGGTAGAGAAGGCACTCTAGGTCCAAAGGGTTCTCCAGGTTCTCCAGGAGCACCAGGGTTTCCAGGAGCTCAAGTAAGACTTTGGTTTTTCAGATTATTTTTCAGATCCCACAAGAAACCTCATGACTGATGTTACCTGTGTCATACTGGCTGTTCTCAACAGTTCTCATAGAATCACAGAATGGTAGGGGTTGGAAGGGACCTCTGGAGATCATCAAGTCCAACCCCTCTGCCAGAGCAGGA
>WUAM01000284.1:1091869-1120690 GCA_024336885.1 Actenoides hombroni
CAGTCTTCTCTTCTCCAGGCTAAACAGCCCCAGGGCTCTCAGCCTTTCCTCATCAGAGAGATGTTCCAGTCCCTTCATCTTTTTTGTAGCTTCTGTTGGACTCTCTCCAGTATTTCCCTGTCCCTCTTGAACTGGGGAGCCCAGAACTGAAAACAATACTCCAGCTTTGGTCTCACTAGTGTAGAGTAGAGGGGGAGGAGAACCTCCCTCGACCTGTTGGCCACGCTTTTTGTTTCTGGGGTAAGAGTGTCTGCATGGGAGGCCTAGGTAGAGACTGTACCATATGGCTGAGCTAGCTTTCCATGAGCCTCTTCTGCTCCGGGCAGCAAGAAGTTCAGGCCAGGCAGTGCAGCAGATGTGACTAACCTGTGTGACTAACCTGTGCTGCAGCATTTCCTGAGGGCTAGGCTGTTGCCTCTGCCTCACGTGGGTGGTTCACAGCTGACTTCTGCTCACCTGTGTAATTCTGGAATCGTGGCAGTGGCTGTAAAGCACGTACAGAGTTTTGGGTGCTGTGATCTATGTCAGTCTTCTGACTTCTGTTACTTGGGACTTGCTAAAGCCTCTGCTGCGTGGAGAAACTTGCTTCTAATAATACCCTCTTCAGGGGTCCCAAGGACACTCCCTCTTGGGAGACGTTACGAAGAAGGAAGGCTGACACCTGCCACACAGACACACCGTTGGGTTGTTCTAACTTGTGCCTGCAGTAGTGATTGTTCATGGGGACTGACAGTCAGCGCTGTCCTATAAAACGTGGCATGCCCAAGTATTCACTATGGTGCTTGCCATACAGATGTAGAACGAGTCTGTTAACAGGCTTTTCCAGAAGGCTCTCAACAGTTCATGAGCCCAAGATCACTAGATACCAGTGTGCTTTCAGCTTGTACTGGTTTTGGCTGGGATAGAGCACCCACTTCCTACCCGGAGTGGGAGAGAAGGGAGAGAAGTTAAATGCTGCAGTTGGCTCTGTTTGTAGTTAGGATGTCCCTGGGGAGATATCCCATGTGGAGGAGAATCATCAAACTAGATCTTAAGGTACTTCCCTGTCCTTCTTTTTGTGCCAGCAAAGCACAACCAGGTAGCTAAATCTGATCCATTAAATGCTCCTGCATTATTCCTCCTTACAGTAGCAGAAATTAAATGATAATCAGGGCCAAAAGGAGTAAAGGCAGGAGAAAAAGAAAAAGAAAGAACAAAACAAAACTAAACCAAAAACCAAAACCACCAAACCAAACAAGTTCATTGTGGTGTATTGTCAGAAGGAATAGAGATGAGCATAGAAAGAACCACTCTGAGGTATTTAATTTAAAAAGAAAGGTTGGAAACACTTGACATGACAAATTCTTTTCATTTATCTCTTCTAGGGACCTCCAGGTTTTAGAGGAGATCAAGGACATAAAGGATCAAAAGGTGAGCCAGGATATGTGCATCCAGAAGGGCCAAAAGGTGAGCGAGGAGATCCAGGGGTCCAGGGAGACAGAGGAAGAAAAGGTTCAAGTGGATTTCTGGGAAGACCTGGCTCTAAGGGATCCAAGGGTTCTAAAGGTGAAGAGGTGGGTATGCACTGTGTGCAATTAATGCAGAAATCATGAAATCTTAAGTCAGTGTTTCTGTCCTGTACAACAGTCTGTTTATCTCTTCAGATGCTTTAACTGAATATCCTCTACCTCACTTAGGGGGGCTGTGCTCAGCTATAGCAACCAATGTGCATAACTAGTACTTGTAATAGAATGGGAGTAAATGTTCTTCCGTAATACCAGAGAGAGATGTGTCTAATGAAGGTGCATGTTGCTGAAGAACCTCAGCAGTCTATTCTGGTGTTAGTTGGGATATCTATTTTGGAGCTTTATCTTGGATTCCTATGATGAGTAAGATATTTTTTTTTAAAGGCAGTTTCCTGACTACTTATAATGCCTAAAAGGAAATAATAATTCAAATAGTTTCTCTTCAGTCTTTAGGAGTGACAGGGCTGAGAAAAACCACAAAAACTGGGAGGACTGACCCTAAAACTACAATTGTTAGTGCAGGGCTTTGTAAAGCAGGAAAAAAACCCCCACAATTACTGTTGTGTTGTGTTGTGTTGTGTTGTGTTGTGTTGTGTTGTGTTGGCTGAGAAACTTAAAAGTGATTCAGATGTAACGGTCCCTCAACCTGACTCCAGAGTGTTCAGGGAGAATGAGAGCTGAGGTGGGGCTTTTACCAAACCTGTTTTAAAAAGAAAAAAGTTTACAGTGTAATGCCACAGCGATTGAAAGATCAAGGTGTTGTATTTATTTGTACTATTTCATTCTTAGTAGCCCTCTATTTGTAACCATGGATATTAATACCTGTGTTCTTTTAATCACAAGTAAATCAGAGGAAGAATTGCTCTTAAGTCAGCAGAGCTACTCTGTTAGTAAAGTAACGCGAGCTTGCAGTCAGGCTGAGGATTCGGCAGTGGTGCTGGCAGCCAGTAGTGCCTGGCAGACACCCCTGTGTGATCATTAATAGGGACTGGCCGGTTCCAAAGGAGATAGAGGACTACCTGGATTACCCGGCAGTCTTGGGCTTCCTGGAGAGATGGGGCTGCCTGGACTGCCAGGATATGGACCACCAGGAATAAGAGGTTTCAAGGGCTCTAAAGGAATACCTGGTCCACCCGGAGTACCTGGAGATGCTGGTTTGTAACTTCCTATTTTGCCATGTTTTACTTGCCTTCAAGAGCACTCGATTGAAGTTGCAGAGCTAAACTGAAGTCAAAGACATAATTTATGAAACACTGGAAGTCTTTCTTGTGATGAGATTTCCACAGCGTTGTTCCAGCATTAGTCCGGCTGGAGATAATAGCTAAAGTCTTTGGGTCATAGGATAACTGAGGTTGGAAGGTTGAGCACTAATATTTTAAAATGCTTAAGGTTACATATTGCCAAACTGTAAGCCTTTGTAATCTTTGATTCTGTGTTTGCTGAAGGTCTGAAAGGAGAGACCGGTAGGATAACTCCATTACCTGCGTCGCCAGGACCTCAAGGACCAGCTGGTTTACCTGGACCCCCAGGAGTGCCTGGTCAGTACATATGCACTAAATACAGGGAAAATCAGAGACTTTTTTTTTTTTCTGGGATTCCTCTCCCAGCTCTGGCCTGGTAAAACTGTTGGGTTACTTTGAAATGACTCTAAAAAGAATTTCTGTGGTACAGAAATTACGGAATGAGCTTTAACATTGCCTTTCAAGAAAACTGGGGGGAGTGGATGCGAATGGGCAGGGCACGTGGGGCCATGGCCATGGTGTGCAGCATGGCAGAGATTCCAAGCGGTCCTGTGCTATGACTTGGTTCCTCCAAGAGCCAGAAACATCTGGTGCATAAACCACAGCTTCTATATGCAGAAAGGTGCCTCTGGCATAACTCTGACAAAAGCATATCCTAAATTATGCTGGGACTGCTGCAACCTTCCAAACAGAAGGAACAAAATCAGGTTAAAGCATTCTTAATATTCCTGAAGCCCTTGGCCCTTCTCATGCTTTGCAGGGGCATGGTCCAAAAAGTGACTGTGTGACTAAATTTCCAGGTTCATTTTTGATGTGACTGTTAACAAGCATTGTTCTAAGATACTAAGAACCTGAGTTTCCTTTCGTGGGAGGATTAGGGCTTGGCTTCTAGGTGGGATTGGTTTAGTTGCTGGTAGTTTAGATTTTGCAGAATTTTTGAATGCACTGTAGGTGACATTCAGGCTCACCATAAGGCATCCTTGCTATGGTACACCTAGACTTAACAAGTTCGTATTCTGGGGTAAGATACATCACAGCTTACTTATTTTCTTTGTACAGGTAGGGTTGGAGCAAGAGGTCAGCCAGGTGATTCAGGACATCCAGGGCCAACAGGTGACACAGGCTTTCCAGGGCTTGGATTTCCTGGAAACACAGGTCCAAAAGGTAAAATACTTTTTTGGATCATCTTGAAAAAAAAAAAGTAAAACAAACAAAAAAAAATCAACTTCACTGTGTTTTTTAGTCCTCATTAAAAACAATCATCAAGTTAAAAAAAAAATAAATTACTGAACGTTAGTCAGACAGGGAAGTGGTTTTAGCACCCTTGTAATTTACTGCCTTAAGGCTTATAAATTGCAAGTTTGAAATATTTTGAAGTATTTCAGAGAATCAATTATCAAAGCTGGCAGTAGGAGAATATTTTAAAGCATAGATGCTTCCTGGAACACTGCCCAAACAGGTACAGCTCATCTGAGTGCCACACTTACTTCAGATGGATTCTTTTCACCTGGGTTTGTGTTACAGAGACAGAGCCGTGTCAGTGTCGGTTCTCCATTGTTAATCAGGTTTGGTTCTGTACAGTGCAGCCCCTGCTCTAGTGTGCAGGTAACAGAAAGCACTTTGAATGCTGTGAATTTGGATGTTCCTCACATTAAGTTATGACCCTCTTTGGGCACTAAAAATACTAAGAAATTTGCATCATCCTGTCAGGAAATGGAGAGGGGGGAAGGGGAAAGCAAGCTCTGATATTAAAATTATTACGAAGCTGCTTGTTAAAGAAAACAGTAGGGAATTGACATCAGAATGGTGCACTAAAAAAAATAATCAAAAAAAAACACACAGGAAAAAAAACCACAAAAAAACCCCACAAAACTACAACTACAAAACCAGAAGCAAAACAATGACAACAAACAAACAAACCAAACAAACAAAAAAACCCAACCAAACCAAACAAACCCAAATCCCACCATTTTAACTGATTTGAAGCAAGTAACCAAGCAGTGTTAGAGTCAATGTTGAGTGAGTGTGCGAGGAACAAGATGCAGTCACATTGACTCTGAAATCAAGGTGCTGTCTTCAGCTCCTGTAAGCTACTAGTGTCAGAGGCTCATAACTGCATCTACACCAGCATCCACTGTAAAATCATGTGATAACTGTGTAATCGGGTGCTAACCATGGTGTCTGTCCTGCTGCTGAATTCCCTTTGCAGGAGAGAAAGGACTGGCAGGAGTCAGAGGGTCACCAGGTTGTGAAGGAAAGACTGGAGATACAGGCCGAGCTGGAAACCTGGGACAACCAGGAGAAAAGGTTTGGTTAGAAATCCAGCACAGACTTCTCCATAGGTCCCGTTCGTTAAACGTGACACTGAGCACAGTAATTAAGAAGTGTAAGGAATATAGAAGTTCCTGTATTTCCTGACCAGTGATGCACAAGCCATGAAATTAAATTCTGTATATGAAAAAGGGCCTCAAGCTAAAATTTTCACTTCAGATACAGGATTTCAGAACTCCAAGTGTTGGAGATGTTTTGGTACTTCAGTTTTCAGAGCACAAGGAGGGTACTGCGTTGCTTACAGCAAAAAAGAAGTAACTATTCAGTGGCTGTTCAGAAATTGCCATTAAGCAGATACTTGGCAGAGGTGCTGGTGGAGGTACCAGTGCAGCCACTCTCACTGATAACAGAGCCAACCTCCTGCTGGCCTGTGTACAGGTGGGGTTCTCCACTGCTCTGGAGTCATTTGAATTTGAACAAAACAATAACACCAAAATGATACGGCATCATACGTAAAGTCAGAAACACAGGAAAGAATGTCAAAGTGTGGAGTTTGAGGTTGTGGATTTTATTGTAATTTTTTTTTTTAATCATTATTATTTAATCTGTGTTTGATGCCACACAACAGCTGGATGTGGAGTGGCCTTCGTGGTCTGCGCATATCGTCTGTGACTGATGTAAGCTCAGCTCTGTTGCCCTGCTTTGTGACCATCTTGATTTGCCAGTGCTCAGAGCTAGTACTCCAAACAACCCACAGTTCAGTCAGCCAGAAAAACATAACTGAAACTGTTCATTCAGGGAGTAGACCTGGGACATTTGTGATTAAAACAGTCTTCATGGAAAACAATGTTCAAAAGAGTGATTAAAAAAACCCCAAACATTAACTGAGTATTCCGAGACGTATCTGGATGCTGGCCTTAGTTATTTAGATAAATCTTTTGATTAAAATATATCATATAAAAGTAAAGGAAAAGTTGTATTTGCACAGTCAAATTTTCAGGATTTTCAGGTCCAGGTCTGACGCTTTTCCCAGCTGCAGCAAGCATCGCAGTGTGGTAAAGGCCAGATGGAGAGAAGGGGCTTGCATTGCTCAGTAGCTGTTTCTTTAGTTAGGAGACAGAGTTTGAAAGCTGTCCAGAAAAATCACTCCTCTGGTATGGAACCTGCAGCTGGTCAATAAGGGACATCCAGTCTTCTGATGAATTGGAACCATTAAAAATTATGACGAGAAAGATCCCCAGGGAATGGAGAAGCCTACCCTATTAAAAGAAGTTCATGGACCACACAGTGGAGAAAATATTTGGGCGGATTTGCAAAGTAGAGTGGCTTGTTTACATTTCCCTCTGTTGCAGGGTGACCCAGGCATGGTTATTCCTGGAGAGCCAGGTAGACCAGGTTCACCGGGAGGTCGTGGCATTCCAGGCCCAAAAGGTGATACTGGATTTCCAGGACTTCCAGGCCTACCAGGGCATGCTGGACATGATGGTGATGAAGGTCTAAGAGGTACTGTTGTCAAACAAGCTCAAGGAGCAGATCAAGTTATTTTAAGGAAAGGGATGCCAAGTCAAACCTCGCTCATTCAAAGCCTGAAACTTCTACGTAAATCATTGTGAATCCAGTCTCCTTTCTTTTAGGAGATCGTGGACCGCCTGGAGTTCCTGGAGATCCGGGTTTTGCAGGGAAACCTGCTGAATGCCTTATCGGCCTGCCAGGGTTGCCAGGTGGCCCAGGAGCTACAGGTCCACCAGGTAGGACCTTCTGAATCCAATGTGCCATTTGACTGGGGGGCTCTGGGGTTTGTTTCTGCCTTCCAGTGGCCTGGGGGAGCTGAAATTGGTTTTGGCTGTTGGTTACAGGATAGTATGTGAGAAAATGTGAGTCCATTTAAACATGCACTTTGTGCAGATGGAAGGAAACACAGGGCCTGATTCAGATTCCATTGCCCAATGTAAAGAGTAACCACAAACTGTCCCAGATTCTGCAGGAAGAATGTTTCAGTCACATTTCCTATGTGGGGCTGAACTTAGATTGCTTGTTGCAATGCAATTGATAAAGGAAGGGAAGAGAGGAAGAGCTCAGGTAGAAAAACAGCTTAGGGGCTCAAAGGTGCCTACATACACTGCGTATGATTTTCATTGCAAAAGAAACACACTCAGGTACTCCACACAGTCCTTCTCCTGTATATGACCTCAAAAGGTGGTTTGGTTTTTTAATCTTTTATTTTTTTTTTAGAGAATGCAGGGTTGGTGATTATTTTCATGTTTATTTTTTTCTTCTTTTTCCTGAGAAAGAACAGAAGTGTCCATTCTCACCATTTTTTTCCCCCTTTAAAAAAAAGCAACCTACAACTCTTTCAAGATTTCCTGAATGTGTATGTTGTCTTGCAGATCCAGTGTTTAACCCTCAAACAGGCAGAGTTTAAGAAGAATGTCTCACTCGTGATGATGAGATAGAGAGGAAGGTTTATTTTCCAGGCAGACATGCCATACTACATCGCCATGTCTTTTTTTTTTAGGAGAAAGAGGTTTGCAAGGTTCAAAAGGACAACTGGGTCCTCCTGGTTTGAGTATCCCGGGAACCTATGGAAAGCCTGGGGAACCTGGATTAATAGGTCTTCAGGGAAATACAGGATTACCTGGTCCCAAGGGACAGTCTGGAAGGCCAGGAGTCTCTGGTGTGCCAGGTATGGTTTCCCCAATTTCCTTGTTTTGACATAGAAATTTAAGTCAGTCTGTACAAAAAGATGCCAGTCATGCTTTTCCAAACCAAAGCTGCTGAAATATTTTCCATCAGCAGCTTTCATCTGTCACTGAGATATATATGGAAAACAAATAAATGGTCATTCCCTAAATGATGATCATATCTTGAAGCTGACATGACACAGCACTGAATTGTCTAACAGTTCTGAGAACAAGGTCTGCCTCACCTTGGCTTTTGTGCAGTAATGTCCTCGCAGTAGGACATGAAATAGTTGATAGAGAGCAACTCCCCAGTGTAAGGGAAGCATGAAGTGCTTAGTTCTTACTCGGCATCCCTTTTCAAATGGAGAGCTTGTTAATGCTCTCTTCTTTTTCTTAAAAAGCAACTTCAGATCTTGAGTCTGACACAGAGCTAACTTTAAATAAGGTAGGAAATCCCTATGGCTTTTTGTTTTAGTTTGGTTTTTTCCAGAAATGTGGTGAAGTTTGATTTGTAGAACAAAAGAATTCGGTTATGTAATGCTTCTTATCTCTGACAAAGATTTTTCATTACTATCAAATCCTTTGTTATTCCATGGAAATGAGATGGTACCTACCTTTGTATACATACAACCTGTTAAACTAATGATAAACATGTAGCACTTGTCTCAGTTATGCAAACCTAGACTTCTGATGTCCTTTGAGGGGAGCTGTACCCTCAAATAAGCAATTAAACCCTTAGCTGACAGACACACATGTAGTTTTCTGAAGTGATGTTCTGTTTCACTGACCAAGCACTCACTAATATGTTCCTATTGCTCCAATTCCACAGGCTCAAGAGGAGAGCCAGGCATAATGGGCCTGTTAGGATTTCCTGGACCCCCTGGCACGACTGGAAGACCAGGCAACCCGGGTCTCAGAGGCAAGTGGCCATAGTGTCTGCCTTCATTATTAATTAGAATATAGGAACTTCCATGCTGAGAAGTCTTGTGAGCCATCTTGAAGTGGCTGGCAATTTGCTAAATAAAGAGCAGATTTTTTTTTTGCTCTGTTTTTTTCCATCCCATTCATGCTTCTAATATCATTGCTATATCTATTGAACAGATAAAAGGTTATATGTCTATTCAGTATAAAGAAACAATTACCATCTCTTGCCATAACCTGTGCTCATAGATGTTTTATTAATGACTCAAGTAATGAAGAAGCTAGTTTAGGTCATGGATTTGGAATGTGTGTTTGTATATGTAGTTGCCCTTGAAGACAGGAGTTTTGTTGCTTCCTTTACGCTATCATCTAGTCAGGTTTCTTCAGGGAATTTCATTATATTTTCTTGCAGGTTCTTCTGGCTTCCCAGGGCTAAAGGGAAGAAAAGGGTTTCCTGGAGCACAAGGTGAACCAGGTGATAAAGGTTTTCCTGGACCATCTGAGACCTTGGTTGGTATTGGGAATAAAGGAGAACGAGGCTTAAAAGGTACACACGCTTCTTGTTCTGTCACTCAAAACTGCTGAGGGTTGTCATCTGTTGCAGTTCCACTGGACTCTAAAACATGGAAATAAAGGAAAATAAATTATTTCCATTTTAACAAGTCCACATTCCTTAAAAAAACCTCTTATTGTAATGTTAAAGCAGTAATAATGTGTCAGTAGTACTAGGAGGCCTATGTACATATATGCTCTGCATTCTTGGCTTTGCACGTTTAGTGGCCTGTGAGCACAGAAATGGGTGCACTTACCAACTAGCTGCTGGATTGCAAAGAAACTGAGTCTGCTCAGAAGAATTCTTTTGGTTTTTGCAATATTAATGAAGACTCTCCATGTATGTGCTTCACTAGTGCTGTCTGGCTTTTTGTGTAGACCTTTTCCTGTGGAAGCTTTCAGAAACTTCCTTTCGTCTCCGTGTGCGAGATACAGAAGGCATTAACTGTGAGCTGGTGTCTTGCTTATGTATGCTTACAGAGTGAGAATCCTCTGCCTCACTTCTGCTTCATTAGCTTTGCTTCATTAGCTTTGTGGAGTTAGTTACAAAACTTTACGTAAACACTTTTATTCTAAGATGTTGGTTTTGTAATTTTTTTTAAAATGAAACTTTGTTTTAGGAGTTCAAGGAAGAATGGGTCTGAGAGGAGATAAAGGAGATGCTGGTGTGCGAGGTCCCCCAGGTCATGATGGGTCTGAAGGAATACCTGGTCTACCAGGTATGGAATGTGTGTGTTGAAAGTTCCTGTGGTCACTAACCATCATTTTCATGTTGATACATACAGTGATTCTTATTTCCTTGACTTTCTGACAACAACAATGATAATTTTATCCATGTCTGGGGCGAGAGGCTCCATGTTAATTTATAAAACAGATTAACAGACAATCATGCCAGGGTGTGCAGTAGGGGATTCTGTGTTCATGACAGCTCTGCCAGCCAGTGTCTAAAGCAAACATGTGAAGATGATACTTCTTATCTTGCAGGTGTCAAAGGATTTATGGGTCTTCCAGGGCTTCCTGGAGGACAAGGATTCCCGGGTGCACCAGGAAGCAAAGGGGACATGGGAGTTCCAGGTCATTTTCTGTCAAGCCATATTACAAATTCTTAGAGCTCTAGAGAAGCATTTGCAGAGATCTGAGCTGTCGCTGTCAGCCCACTACATGATACTTAGAATCACAGAACCACAGAATGGTAGGGCTTGGAAGGGACCTCTGGAGATGATCGAGCCCAACCCCCCTGCCAGAGCAGGATCACCCAGAGCAGCCCACACAGGAACAGATCCAGGCAGATCTTGAAAGTCTCCAGAGAAGGAGACTCCACAACCTCTCTGGGCAGCCTGTTCCAGGCTCTGTCACTCTCACAGTGAAGAATTTTTTCCTCATGTTGAGGTGGAACTTGTTGTGCTTCAGCTTGCGACCATTACCTCTCGTCCTATCACAGGGCACCGCTGAAAAGAGACTGGCTCCTTCTACTTGACCCCCACCCTTCAGATATTTGTAAACATTCATAAGATCCCCTCTCAGTCTTCTCTTTTCAGGGCTAAACAGCCCCAGGGCTCTCAGCCTTTCCTCATAAGAGAGATTTAGACTGGGATTTATTCTTTGCAGTACCTGTAAATTTCTCACCACCCCAGCATTTGCTTGACTTGCAGAATGCAGCTCTCCCTCTCTCTAAGTGAAATATAACTTCCTTAATTTATATATTGTTACATGTAAGAACCTCTTTTTAATGTGTTTAGAAATAAAATCACTGGCTGTGTGAGTTACTCGAAGAATGAGTATCTGAATCTACAAACGCAAGCCAGGAGGAGCGGTGCATCATTACGATCCTTTTAAGAGTGGTATCTGTATGTGTGTTTTCCCAGGTCCAAAAGGACAGAAGGGATCTCCAGGCTTTCCAGGACCATCAGGTGACCCTGGGCCACCAGGCTATGGTGGCTTTCCAGGTGACAAAGGAGATCCTGGGTACCCATCTGCTGGGCCTCCAGGAGAACCGGGTCCAAAGGTATAAAATCAATGGAAACATTGTCATGTTAGTCAATAAACGGAGCCTTTGGCTATAGCAACAGAACAACACATCAGCAAGAGCTGCAGAGTTTGCAGGAGCAGATGATTTGTTAGCGATAAGAAATAGGAAAATTACTCAGGAGAAATTTGAGTCCATTATATTTCATTTTTCTCTTGGTGCAATAAGTTCTTACTGTAAAGATGAAAGATCTGGGAAATAACTTTGTGTAAAAGTTGCTCATCCATTAGGAGCGAGGACTCGCACTTAAAAAAGTCAGCAGCAGAAGTATCTTAGCAAATGTGCAAGTTTTGTGATCTGAAGTTGTACTGCTGGTTTTTGACAGTCTAGTAATAGCATTATACAAGATGAATTGTTTTTTTCTCTTAGCAACTTGTATCACATTCAGTATATATTATGGTCAGTAATACGTATTGCTAAGAAAAAACCAGTATATTTTAATTTAGGTCAATTGCACACAGTTTTACTCCACATACTCTGGTTATTGGACAGCTGGAAGTCTTTTTACGTATACCATTAGCTGAAGTATGTGGTTGAGGCTGTAAACTGTACTATAACTCCTGGAAGCTGTCTAAATAATCTGTTTCTTTTCTGTATTAGCTGGGTAGCCACCAGGAGATTAGTGCTGTGGAAGTCAGTGGGAAGTCAGGGAGGAATATGCATTTCAGCCTGTTGTTTAGCTGCATGTTGTGTAAGGTGTGTATGTTTGGATCGAAAGAGAAGCTGTTAGAATGAAAATGTAGGGAAGCCTGTGCGCTGGCGAAAGCATCTAAAGTCTGAAGTTGCTTTGGACAGATTAAAGAAAGATCTTTTTTTCCTATCTGTGTCTAAAGGACCAGTGGTATTCTGAGAAGATTTCGTATTAGTCTGCTGTGATTTTTGTCTGATAATGAACCGTGATTACGCTCACTTAACCTTCAAAATCACATGTGCTTTTCCTGTTGTTCGAACATGGGATGTCATGCATTTAATGTCCTGTGATTCTTCACCTCTTTGTGTGCAACCTGCTGTTTCTCAGGGAGATCCAGGCCCTCCAGGGCTTTTGGGCAGCAAGGGAGAAAAAGGATCCCAAGGTCATCCAGGACACATGGGAGTACCAGGAGTACAGGGGATGAGAGGGGACAGTGGAGGTGCAGGAATCCCAGGTATGTTTTGTTGTGGAGGGCTGATGAGATGTTGACATGCTTCTAGAAGAAGATAATTTTTCAGTAAACTACAGAAGGTGCCTGTGGGGTGGCACGTTTATATCCAGCTGCTGTAATCCAGCTTCTTTAGTCAATTCAGCCCAGAGACCTTATGTGACCTAGAGATCCCTCACAGCTCTCCGAAGCAGAAATGATAGCAGTGTTCCCAGACTGAGTCTGAACCTACTGATAATGCCTTCTCTCCTCTCCCACACTCTTTTGTCTTACAGGGGAGCTCGGACCTCCTGGAGATACTGGTGTTAAAGGACAGCAGGGCCGCCCAGGACAACAGGGCATTCGAGGCCCTCCTGGTATGGTACAGAGCATCTCTCCCAAACCACTGCCCCTCTTTGCTTATGTCCTTCGTAAGGAGGCAGTTGATGTTCTTCTGAACTTTTTAGTGTGTAACTCATGCAGTTGCAGTCTCTGTTGATGTAGGTTTGAGGCTTTGGTTACCACCTCTGGTCCCAGTTGAATTTGATTCTGGTTGAATCAAAGGCAGGATTCAGAAATGTCATTGAAAGACAGGAGGTTATTGCCTGTGAAAATAGTGGGAGTGTTAAATCAATTGAAGTCCAGTGAGCACAATAAAAATGATATGCTTCTCTTTACAAATGTTTACAAACCAAGACAGTTGCAGCTATCTTTGAAGCAGATGAAGGAATTACACTTTAGTAAAGGGAGACATGCAGAATAATAGAAGTCAAATCGATATTGTGGTCCCCTATAATTCACAGGTGCCATTGGAGCCCCAGGAAGGAGTGGACTTGTTGGTGAAAGAGGAAATCAAGGTCAGGATGGTATGCCTGGTGCCCCGGGAGCAAAAGGAGACCCAGGTAACACAGGGGAACATTTCGTTCTGTTTTACAGCTCTGTTTTTCCCGAGTTAAACTGACAAGGATTAATAACGAGCCTCTGTGGAGCCAAAGATAAGTTTAGAAGTAGAAGGTTTTTCACTTTTACAGTTCCCAGGTTTTTCTGTGTCATTGCTGGACGTGCTGTCAACAACCCAAATCCAGATGTCACTGCTCCCTTACACGTGGGATTTATCATAATGTCACCTAAAACCAGTAATGTCTGCAAAAGCCAAAATATTGCTGTTAACAGTTCTTATGTGTTTAGTCCCAAAGAGATGAAAAGAACCAAAATCTTTTTAAAGGAGTCTCCTCTCTTACATGGAAATAGGACCAAAGGAATCACAGTGTTTAATTCCATGAATAATGAAAGCTTCCATGACCTGGCCCTTGGGTTGTAAAACCTTTAATTTAAACATCACTCCCGATGTCATCAACATCCACAGACAGATTTAGTCTCTACTGAATTCTGACAGAAAGTGCTTTTGTATTATACAGGGAAAATGTTTCTTTGCTTGTTAGTATAAAGCAGATACTGAGAAGGTATTCCTAGTATTTAGTCAAGGTTTTTCATATTAAGTTTGAAGTAATTGCTGTTGAGGGGTTTGGTTTTTTAGGTATTGACATTTCTTCTGTTTTTCTTAGCAGCTAACTTAAATGCAGATATTTTTTCTGGTTTTTCCCTCTGAAAAAAAGACAAAGCTTATTATTGTAGAATGTACCTCAAATATGATTGATCAATAACAGTTCCTACTGTAAAGAAAAACTTACGGAATTAATTTGTCTTTCTGGATAGAAGAAATGGAAATAATGAATTATATTTTACGTATAACTAAAGTCTACTTTTTAATGCAGTAAACTCTGAATCAAGGTAAGAAATATTAGACAGCTATGATGTTTTCTAGCAATTATTGAGGACTTGGAGTATGACGTGACCTAATTTTTTCTAGGAGCACCGGGGAGAGGCATCCCTGGCCGTCAGGGTGTTCCTGGTCCTAGAGGTGAGTTGTCTTTTCAGAAAGAAAAGCTTCATTGTTAAATACTGGAATCATCATCTTCATCTTTTAAGTCCCTTTCTGCTTTTGGATGCTTGAAATGGCACTAAAAGTGTCAGAAGAAATCGGGAGCGATTCTGTGCTTCTGATCCATGATTTGGTGCTATGTAGTGAATGCCAGCAGTTATGGCTAGGAAAGTTCAGGCTGCTGTGAAAGTGAAATAAAGATGCTGATTTCTGTGGCTCTGTGAAGGTGACACACACATTCCAGACCTTTGAAATTTGGGTTTGGTACGTAATTTGATGGACAGAGTATGTTCTAATGAAAAGAGATGCTGCTGAATACTGAGCGTAGTGTAAGAAAACTGCAGCAATTGCATTTTAATTTTATTAATCTCCTTTTGTATTGAACAGTTGACTGAGGGCACTCTTCCCATTTTTCAGATTTTGCATTGTATTTCTAGTACTGGTAGAAATCCATTGATCTCCTCTTTTGTCGTACTCATATTGATGCTTTTGGCTGCAATTTAGTTTAAAAGGAATTGCCACTTCTGCTGTTCAAATAAACATCTCTTCTGCTGGTCAAAGAAGATTTCTTCTGCTTGTGCATCAAGAAATATTCCCTGCTCTGGTCTTTCTACCCTCCTCTCAAGTCTATTCCTTTGTGTGAGCAATCTCTGAAATGGAGTTTTTAAAAGAGAAAAAAAAAAAAAAAAAAAAGATTAAAAAAGAAGAAAGAGTGGTGTGTGCAAGTCCTGTCTTCTCACAACTGTTTTGCTTCACGGTAGCAAGATGGCTTTGGGGGCTCCATACTGAAAACAAGTCCACCTTTGGGTATAGTAAATGTACCTGCTCTGTGTGATCACATCATCTGCCACCCCGCCAGCTCTCCCACGTGTAATGCTTACACTTTGCAGGAATCAAAGGGGACATGGGACTGCCTGGTTTTCCCGGGCCACCAGGTATGAAAGGTCATCAAGGTGATCAAGGACTCATCGGACCTCCTGGCCTGGTGGGGTTACCTGGATTTCAAGGCTCAACAGGCATGGCAGTTACTGGCCAGAAAGGGAACAGAGGTGTTGCTGGTGCAGAGGGCAGACCAGGTGTGTTGTTGTAACTCCTTATTTCTCTGAAATGATACACTGATAACAGAAAACAGAATTCAGCCTGTCCAAAACTCAGGGTTGAAAGGGGCCTTCCCCCAAGACAGCTTCATAATTAAGCAGGCAGTTGCTTTACCAGTTAGTGCAGTGTTACCCCTGGGACAACACCATGTGCGAACACTGCCGTGATGGAAATTACAACAACACTAAGCTTTACAGTCCACTCCACTGCATTATTTTGCTTTGTTCCTGCATGGCCTGTAGGGCAGCTGAGACTAGCTTTAAAGATGTGAGGTAATATGAGTGTGTAGATGTGGTGGCACTTAGAGACATAGTTTAGTGGTGGGCATGGCAGTGCTGGATTCAATGATCTTAAAGTTCTTTTCCAACCTAAATGATTCTGTGAGTAGAGGCATAACTACAGCTGGAAAATATTCAGAAAGCTGCAGTGCTGTCGAGTCCTGCCAGAACTCGGCTCTGATCTCAGGTTAGATTAGCAGGCCACAAAAAATCTGCTGATTTTTTAACAAACCAGGTGTATTTCCTGAGGAATCACTGAGGTGGTGAACATGAGTAGAAGCATTACGGAGCCACTGCGCGCTGTACTGCACAGTGTGTGATGTCCGTGAAGAGCTGTTGGCAGTGGCCTTTACTCACTCTGCTATTTCTGTACAGGTGCTCCAGGCTTTCCAGGGCCCCCTGGTCTTTCCACTCCCAGCATGAAAGGCAGCAAAGGTGACAGAGGAGCAGATGGTGCACCAGGGCCAACGGGCCCGGCCGGTGACACGGGTCATCCCGGTCCAAAAGTCAGTGAAAAGAATATTGCTTGTTTCTTACTCCATTGCTTATTTGCTCTTAGCATGAAAGTAACACCCAGGGCAATTTAAAGAAAACAACAAACAAACAGTGAACCAAAATAAAAAAAACAAACCCAGCACATTCTCCCCAGAAAAACTTGTCATAGAGGAAAGGTTTTAAAATAGATATGACAATTATTTTTTATGGACTTAAGTGGACCAAAAAGAAATTACTGAGAATTTCTGGCATGTCATTTTCTTGGCTGTTCTGAATTAGTGTAATATGAACAATGATAGGAATATTTCTGACATGCTTACAAATGGAGCAGATGCTTTTCTAGTTGTAGAATATTCTGTGAACATAATGCTTTGACTATTTATATATATTTTGAACAAGTGTTCAGAATATTCAAAGCATTTAGTCTCCCCTGTTTATTGCTGTAAACAATAACCTTTTTGTTGCTGGTGTCCTCTGACTTGCAGGGAATAGAAGGTCGACCAGGTTATCCTGGGGCTCGAGGGGACCCTGGATTTCTTGGATTCCCAGGTGTAAAAGGTATGCATTTGTTCTAATTTGAAAGTTACTGTACAGGCAGTAATTGTACTTTCTTAAGCAAAAAGCTTTCATTTCATGGCATAGTCAGTCAGATCTCCTGACTTGATGATAAAAATACATTTTTATTCTTTTTTTTCCAGCAGAGTTGTGGAGAGTAATCTGAATGTAACATCATATTTTGCACAGTGAAAAGAATAGGTTATTAAATTTCAAAGACTTGAAAAACTATACAAGAGTCTCAGATGCCATCAGCATAACTGCTAGGTAGGCTTTAAAGGGAGCTGAATTGCACAGCAGCACTCAGGGCAGCACTCGACCTGCAAACACAGAGACAAAAACACACAAGATAAAAAGAATGTAGTCTAAAGATGAGATTTTAATCTGGGTTTGTGGGACCAGCAATTATATGGAGCTAGGCATGGAAACATCTTCTTATCAATTGAATGCCCCTGGCCTATAGATCATAGAGGGACAGCAGAGATGTGGAAGTCCACTTTTGCATTTCAGATGAGTCTGCAAGGCTGTTACTCTTCACAAGTTTGTGTGGATCATGCAGGACTCTCAAATAAGCCTCTGAAACATTGACAGTTCTTTGACATTTTAAACCAGACAGCTAGAATTTCAATCTTTCAATCTTCTTTTTTTAGGAGAAAAGGGTAATCAAGGACCTCCTGGACCACAAGGTGCAGAAGGGCCGAGGGGACCAAAGGGCCAGCACGGTAACCAGCCTTTCTCATTCTAATTACCACCTGACTTAGGTTGATTGGTTTGGGTTGTAGTTTGTTTGCTTTCCTTTAATAAAAAGCAATAGCTCTTCATTGTATTTTTTGCTGCCAGGTCCACCTGGAGTCTCTGGGAGAATGTTCTCAGTCCCAGGAAGCAAGGGCCCTCCTGGACTGCCAGGAATCCCAGGAACACCAGGCGATCAAGGAAGTCAAGGGATTCCTGGACTACAAGGTGGCCTGTATTTTTATCTCTGTACGCACTTGTGCGTGCTGCTTAGAGGAACATTTTGGTTGGCTGGGAAAACATGCTTCTGCGTAGAAGATTGAGGTGTTGTTAAAAATACCTCTCCAGATTTAAAAATAGCTCTTTGTACCTCATTAACAACCTCGTATTTATAACCAGTTCCATTCCATCTGCCCTCTGCCTGCACAGTCAGTGAGCAAGTTTCTTCTCCAACAAAGCTTAAGCCAAATAATGGAATAAAACGTAAACTTGGATCAAAACATTCACCCTTTCCATAGAGCCAGAACCATGCTCGGCATGTCTGGCATCCTGGGGAGGAAATTACCACACATAATAGAGGTGCTCCAGGTGTGCTAGGAAACCTGGTGACAGTGACGCTACAGACAGTCACAAAACTTGGTAAATTGATGCTGGTGGTTTTATGGTAGCACAGCAACTCTCACCTGGGGATTTTAACCTCATTCCTGAACAGTTACTAAAATCTGAACTAACTACTGCTATATGATTCTGGGTTTTTTTTTCTGGATTACAATTTAGGACCTAAAGGAGTAAAAGGTCTACCAGGAAGTTTTGGTCATCCAGGTCAACCAGGACTGCCTGGTCCAAAGGGAGACAGGGGGTTTCCAGGACCAAGAGGTATGGGAGAGCAGACATCTCTGTTTGACTGCTCCTACTGAATTTACAGATGAACTGTACTCTTGATTTTTGTAAATCCTTCCTCTTGCATCTGTTGAGGTTCTGCAACATTTACAGAAGCTTCAGTGCCACAAGCACGTGTGAGCACATTCTTAGCTTTTAGCAGGTGCACGTTGACATCTGAAATAATAATTAACAAAAAACATGCCTGTGCTCCTCTATTGTTAGGCACATTTATTTGCCCACTTGAGATCCCTAGGCATCAGTGTACCTTTTTATGATATCAAAAGAGAATTAAATATTTATATTTATACACCATTAAATGAATTGGTTTTACAAGTTATTTTTTTTTCCCTAAAAATGGTCACAGTTCTTTCCAATACATCGCTATTCCATGGAAATATGCACTGCACAGCTACGCAAGCTAGGCCTGAAGGAGTTAATGCATCTAGCAACAACCTCTGTCAGTTTTCAAGTTGCACCTCCTTATTGCTAATTTTGTTGTTATTTTCAAGCGGTTCCACTAAATGAAGTGAACTAAATGAACTAAACCGCTCTGCCCTCTGCAGGACACCCTGGACTGATTGGCTTTCCAGGGCTGCAGGGGTTACCTGGCTCACCGGGTGCTACCCCTGCTGCTCCAGCAAGACGAGGTTTTATCTTTACCCGGCACAGTCAGTCAACAAGGATTCCTTCCTGCCCACACGGGACTTTGCAGATCTACTTCGGCTACTCGCTGCTTTTCGTACAGGGCAACGAACGAGCACACGGACAAGATCTCGGTACTGTATTGGCAAAAACTTTCACATCCTTTTCCTTAGAGTCCAGTAAGGCTAAGTTGTGATGAAACCAAACTCCCAGTAAGTGTCCGAGACGAGCATTGGTTTGGACCGTCAGCTTCCAGAGTGCTCTGCTGCTCTGAGCCGAGTCGGGAGTCGTGGTGTGGAATACATCTTTCTCTCCTGCACTCCCACTTTCCTTGTCCTGTCCCGGGCATTTTTGCATAGGAATTCAGTTACTTACGGATAGATGTCGGGAATAAATGTTCACAACATCTGCACGGGGGTGACAATAGTAACATGAGATCTGAGAGAGAATCTTGCTTTTTTGGAGACCAAATAGGATGCTTTAGGGTGTCAAAAATAGCACCAGAAGCTTTTGTTTAAGCAGCTGAATCCCTGCCACTGCGTCAAGGAGCGATACCATTCAAGAAGATGATATTTTAACATATTTTGCTTTTAGCCCTTTTTTTTATACCCATGTTATTATATATAACATCAGCATTTTGCTTTCAGATAATTCCAGTGTACAGGCACTTCCCTCCTGATAGTTACCTACTGGTTTAATTCTCTCTGTAGTAGATGGGTTGCCATCATGTGTCTGTCCTGTTCGCTGCACTAAATATCATCTCCTGTCTGTCACAAACCTCTCCTCTTTTGTCTTTTAGGAACAGCTGGTAGCTGCTTGCAGAGATTCACCACCATGCCATTCTTGTTCTGTAGCACCAACAATGTTTGTAGCTTTGCTTCTCGCAATGACTACTCGTACTGGCTGTCAGCTGCAGCAGTGATCCCAGCAGACATGGCACCCATTTCTGGCAGGGCACTGGAGCCCCATATAAGCAGGTAAGAGTATAAGAATTTTAACTCTTCCATCCCGGAACTGCAAATAAATCATAAATCGTTTTGAATGGCAAATCTTAGGTGAAGACCTGCCCATCTCAGCCAGTACAAGCACTGGTTTTAACCACATGATTTTTGATTACTCCCCTGAATACATCAGACATTCAGTGGTGCTCTAAGAAAAGTTAGATGAAAGCTGGGGTCTCACCACAGGGCTTCATCTGCATGGCTGACCTGAGAAGATGGTGTGGGATGGGCAGGCAAGCTTGTCACGCTGCCTTCTAGCCTGCCCTACCCACTTGTTGCTGTCCAGTAGCTCAGCTTCACCATTTCTTCATCTAGGAAATAAAGATTTCTTTTCCTAGTCCTAGCAAAGAAAGGTACAGAACTTGGATCTAAATTGTAATGAGATCAAGTAGTGAGCACATGAAGAAGGTAAAATTTAGCTGGTTACTTCAGTAAAGGCAAAATTAGGAAGCTGAGGTGTTCTGGGACTAATTCCCACTTTACACCATTCTTTGTGTTACTAGTAGAGACTGCAAAGCAATTGCACAGCAAGGTATCGGCTTCCCTTAAGACTACCAGTGGACTTATCTCCTCACTAATCAGAGAGAACCCGGGTGACTCGTGACATTGATAGTAAGCCCACCCAGGTAGCTGCTCCCCCCAGGAGACACCATTTTTGTCCACTGCCCCCTTTTCCCCGGTCCACACCGACCGCGTGTGCGTCTCTTGGCACAGGTGCGTCGTGTGCGAGGGAGCTGCCATGGTCATAGCGGTTCACAGCCAGACGGCCGTGGTCCCGGCGTGTCCAGACGGCTGGATGTCTCTCTGGAAGGGTTTTTCTTTCGTTATGGTAAGGATAGAAAGACTCGAATTAACTAATTTAATGTCCTCTTGCTTTCATCGGCGTTTCCGTCTGCTCACAGCTTATTTGTTTCTTAAGAACTGCTAAATTCTTTTTCTATTCCTTTGCCAAGAAGTAGGCAGTAATTCCATTAACTCTTACTCAATGCCAGAAGCATAGGAACAACCGTTCTGATCTGTCCTCCAAAGCAGGTGGCAGGGGGAAACGGGGGAAAGATGGAAGGAGAATGATTAGGATTTTAGTCTGGCAAAAATAACGGCATGCTCCCGTTTTCATGTGTCAGGCTAAGATGGAGGAAACAGGTTTGAGGAGCGGTCCTGAACACACACACGCGGAAATAACTGACCCGCTTCCATGCCAGGCCCTTCTGTTATCAATCAGATCTTGGGGCTGAGCTCCACAGAACGCTAAAATCCAGACAAGCGCAGAACACCGCCAGCGCAACGGCCTCGGCAGCGAAGGAAGTTCATTGTGCGACTGCCGAGGGAGAACTGATGGTGGGCACGGGGCCGTATCTGTACCGGGGGACACAGCACTTCACTCTTTTTTATCCAGGCCTGGGGGATATCAGAGAGGTGGCAGTGAACGAGGGGGAAAGACACAATTAAAAACCTCACGTTTTGCCTGATGTCAAGTCCTCCTAGGTCTAGCGTGAAATCTGTTCTTTCTCCTGAGATTTGGCCCCAAGTGCTGATATCATCATCCTCCTCTTGGAAAAGAATGAGAGAATTTTTGCAGCATCTGTTTAGAATCATTTGCTTGTTTCCATCAGCAGCCGATTTAAGTGGTATTTTCTAGCCAATTTTCTACCGTCGTAAATTATTTTAGAGCTGTTTCTAGAAGCTTTTACCAGGAAAAGGAAAGCGCATTCTCTGCTCTTCGTGCGTGGTGAAGCAATTAACACAACAAAACAAATGAACACGCACAGGACAAGGGATTGGGCCTGTTGGTAATGCGGGTACTGTTGTCCTCCACCGGACAGAACCCAGCTGCTTTCTAGTCTTTGTGCTGGTTACAGTCCCGTGCCTTTCCAGGGAGCAGGAAGAGGCCTTTGCAGGGATTGAAGAGCTGCCATAAACTGTGCTTGAATTTTCATAAGGCTTCTGCGCTTCATTATACGTTTTATCAAACTCGTCTGTGTTCGTTTTGTTCTCTCCAAGACACACCCCAGAACACATGGTATGTTTTAGAAAGAGGGTTGGGGTTTTTTTTGCCTGCAGTTTACTAAAAGGTGATGGACAAGTTCTGATAAAACATGTGTTGGTGGTTACAGTACACGAGCGCCGGCTCGGAAGCTTCTGGCCAAGCACTCGCATCTCCTGGATCTTGTCTGGAAGAATTTCGAGCCATCCCATTCATAGAGTGCCATGGCAGGGGGACATGCAACTACTACTCAAATTCCTACAGCTTCTGGCTGGCATCGCTGAATCCAAGGAGGATGTTCAGGTAAACTGCCCTTTCCCATGCCCAGAGCCAGCATGAGCCCAAGGGGACAGCAATGGCCCGCAGCCCGCGGTGGGGTTCCCCTGGCCACCCTCCTCAGCTCAGACACCCCTTGGCTAGGTGTGGGGCTGTCCTTGAGCCCAGGGGTGCCTTACGGGAGCCCAAGGATTCCAGTGGTGGTGTCAGGAATTCCATAGCCAAACCTCCACCGTCTCTCCCTGTTTTGTTTTGGATTTTTTAAATCAATAGATGTTTGGTTTCTTTCTTTTAGGAGACCTTTGCCACAGACTTTGAAAGCAGGAGAACTAGAAAATATCATCAGCCGTTGTCAGGTCTGCATGAAGAGACCAGTCTAACCAGCGGCCGCTCTGGACGGAGCAAGAAACTCTGCTTTTGTCACACAGAATTGCCTAACTCTGAAGAGCTATAATTTATTAAAGTCCGACCGCATCTGGGAGGAGCGCGATGAGCGGCCGGAGCAGCACCGTGCTGAGGTAGGGCAACGGATTGGCTTTCGTCTTGGGCAGATGACAGAGCACTTTGTTGGAGAGAGCTGGCAGGGGCAGCTGCAGGGCCTCTGACGGACCCCGTCGTGTCCCAGCCACGTCCTCGCACTGGAACGGCGGCACCGCCACCTCTGCCATGAGAGACTTTAACGCTGCCTCGTGTCGCGCGCTTTTCGGGCCGCAAGGCAAACCACATGCTCTACTATCAGCTTACCTACGTTCAGTGTTCAAAGCGGATAGAATTGCAGATGAAAACCTGGCACTTAGGAGAGATAGGGTTCAGTAAGCAGTATTTTCAGTGCACTTTTCAATACATAACGATTCATTTAGGGTTGTTTTGTTTTGGTTTTCTTGTCTAATAAACAAGTATCTCCCCACTTACCTCACCCTTCCTCTGGCTGGCAAACAGGAACACGATGGTTTTTGCATCAGGGCAGCAGTGACGGCTCCCGAGTAGCCAGGCGGGAGGTGCACACGCAGCCGGCACCACGGCACCGCGCACGGGCGGCTGCGGCTGGGGCCGGCTGGTGGAAAGCGCCGGGCGGTCTGCATCGGATCCCATGGCTCGTGACACGCATGGCCTGAGATCTTTTACAGGCTTCCCAAGGCGGTCTCAGCCTCTGAGCTACCAGCTGGGAACTGGGGGGTTCGATGGTATTTCCAGTCAGCGCGTGCGGCTCGAGGGCTCCCACGGCGTTGCCGGGTTATCACGCGGCCACCGGGATGCCGTCGCTTTTCTCTTCTGCTGTTAATAGATAACAAAAAGTATGACATTTGCATTTTGTACTACTCCGTATTTAAATATTTATCACGAACGATATCCTGTATTTAAATACTGACCACGCGTTTCTGCCAGCGAAACCATTTATTCCATCCAGTTACCTGTACGCACCCACAATGTTTCAAGGCGACAGATGATTTGAGTTGCACCATCTAAGCGCTGCCTTGGCCGAGAGAATCCAACTGTAAATGAACATAAATACTTGAAAAGCACTTTCACTTACTCATATAACTTATATAAAATTGTAGCTCTGATGTGTTTTGTTTTGTTGTTTGTTTTTTTTTTACTATTTATAACATTGCAATTGCGGGGCTACTTGAAGTTGTAATTTTAAAGCATTTAAAATGTCAATATTTTTAAATACTTGCACAATCTATCAGAATTCCAGTATCTCGTGTGCTAGAAGCATCCTGATTCATCTGAAGAGTTCTGCACGTGCATTGCTCGAAACGTAGGGCCTACTAATTCACCAAGAGAACCAAGATCTCTCATTTAGGAGGGTTTGTTTCTTTTAAGCCAGCGACATTTTATATTGTTTCTGTTAAACCACTCTCCTGGTGTTTGTCTGACTGTTGGAATTCTCAGTGTTAACCTAACCAAGAGAGGGGTTCGTCCGTGTCCGCACCGCTGTCTTCTGGTGGAGCTGCCCTGAAGGTGCCGCTGGCACAAACCAAATGAGACGGGGAAGTTCTTGTTTGCTTGAGAAGGCTCAGCAGTGCTGGTACCGTTGGGATGGGCGGGTTTTGGGGAGGAGTCTCTTTGGAGAGAAGTGGGTATTGGTGTCACCTTAATACTTTGTCTTCCACTGGAACCTGGTTTGGGGTTGAGGATGTTTACCTTAAAACAATCACATATTAGATTTCTTTCCATCAACTCTGAAGTTTGCTTTAAATGCTCAAAGAGGAAACCCACACCCGTTGCATGTTCGGTTCTTGGGTTTTTTTGGTGCTTTTTGTTTTTTCCCGAAGGCTCACAACAGCCACCCAAAGACATTTTTGATGCTTTTTTTTCCCTGAAGGCTCATGACAGCCACGTAAAGGCATTTTTGGTGCTTTTTTTTTTCCTGAAGGCTCATGACAGCCACCAAAAAGCTCACAACAGCCACCCAAAGGCATTTTTTGGTGCTTTTTTGATTCTGTGACAGCCACGCAAAGGCCAAGGCATTTTTGGTGTCCGGTGCACAGCAGGTGACTGTGGGGCCCCTCACGTGAAACGTGCTTGTGAAAGGCAGAGCGTAGGCACCCGAGGCTGACGGCTGCTGGAAGTGGTCAGTGGGGGACGGTGCGTAAGCAGGAGGGGTTTGGAAGTCCAAAGGTAAGTTACAAAGCACGGAACTGGAAGCAGTGTCCTTGTCCCCAGTTCTGGATTTCACCATTGGCTTTCTACATGGCTTTTGATAGGTTGCTAAAGAAAGATTTTCATCAATAGCTTTACATTTTGAGTGCTGGAACCCGGTCTTTGTTTGAAAGGCATGAGCCAGCCGCAGGGAGACGTGCCCAGCATGCCCAGCATGCCCAGCATCGCACCAGCTGGACACGGAAAAGGACAGAAAAACTTGCAAACAAGTCGATCTTCACTTGGCTCTGCGGGTGCAGATCCGTTTCACTTCCCTACTGCTAATGATTGTTGTGAGGCTCTGTGGAGGCTGCGGGAGCTGCTGCTGGGCTCTGCTGACGAGGCGTGGGGTGTTAAATATCTGTTGTACTGAGAGGACAGACGCAGGAGAAAGGAAATAACGAGCAAGCGATGGGGAGGGAGCGGGAAAGAGAAACCTTCCGCTAAATACAGCCAAATAAAAATGTTTTGACTAAATAAAAGATCCGTTTCTCTTGGGGTTTTTTGTGTTTTGTTTGGTTTTTTTAACTTCTTCTTCCAGTGCTGATGATCTTCCCCACCCACTACCTCTGTGTAATAGGATTTAGTAAAGAAAAAGAAATAAATATTTAAAAACTGTGCTAAACAGCACGCGCCCAGGGGGTCAAGAAGGAACCGGCCTCAGGGGAGGTTGATGTGGGACCCAAGGAACAATTCCTTCCCCCGCAGGGCTGCCCAGGCCCGGCCCGGTCCGCCCGAGGCCGCAGCAGGGTCCCCGGGATCCCCGGCGGGGTTTGGGAGCTCCCCGAGGCGATGCGGCGCCGAGGGCCGCGGCTCAGCCGGGCGGAAGGGTCCCTCCCGGGCTGCAGGGCCCGGCGGCTCCCCCACCAGCCGCCCTCAGGCCCCGCTGCGGGCGCGCGCCTGCCCTCCCCAAGCATGGCTGCCCCGCGAGCGCGTCAGGCACCGGCGACAGCCGCTTCCGCCCTCCCGCGGTCACGTGAGGCGCCGTCCTCGGCCCGGCAGCGCCTACGGGAGCCCGATGGGGACGAGCCGCGCGGCTCTGGCCTCTCTCCTGCCGAGGGGGGCAGGGCGGCGTCGCGCCGTGTAACGCCCGGAGCGCGGCGGCAGCAGCGGAGCGGAGCGGAGCGCGGCGGAGCTCGGCTCGCCGGCCGCCTTCCCACCGCTCTGGGTGAGTACGGGCCGCCGGGGCCTGGCGGCCGCGTCTCCCGATCGTACCGGCGTCGGGGGGGTCGGCCCGGCCGCAGGGTCCACCGGCTGCCCTAACGGCGGCGTGTCCCTTCCGCCGGACACCCCCGCTCAGCCCCCCTCGGCCCCCCGCGTCAACCTGAGCGCCCCGCAGCCCGGGGCCTGCCCTGGGCACACTGGGCCCTGTGCGATGGGTGCCAGCTGTTGATGTCTCCGTGGCAGGGGGAGAAGGTATTTCAGCCGTCCCATGCGTGTCCCTGCGCCCCACAAACAGCCTCCAACGTGTGGCCCGCACCTCGGAGCCTTCCATGCCTGCTTCGTTAGTTCATCGCCTCTGATCCCCTGTGCCCTGGCCGGTTATGGTCTCACCGCTTTGGGGTCCTAGAGCTGGGCCCTTTGGGTCTCATTAACAAACATCCTTAACTTGCTTTGGGTCCTTCTCTTCCCCTTCCACCTGTGGGAGGGTCTCGCTCTGTGTGCTGGAAGGGCCGGCTGGAGCGGTGCAGAGGAGCTGGAAAGCGGCTGCAGCAGGAACCCGGCGCAAGGCAGCTGGAGAAGCCACGGTTTGCGTGGCGTGGGCTGCAGAACCTGCTCTGGTTCAGCTGTGCCATTACTGGTACCCATCGGCATCCGGCTCCGCTTAACTGGTCCCCCGGCTCCGCTTAACTGGTCCCCCAGCTCCACTTAACTGGGCCGCCTGCGGCTCTCCTGGAGGCAGCCCGGGTGAAGCCACTGGCCGGTCGCTGGCGGACAGCCACCCCTGGGGTCCACGCTCTCTCTGCCCTTCAGCCGCCCTGGATTTGCTGTTCTGTTTTTATTGTCTCATCATTCCCAGCTCCTTTTCTATTCTTGTGCCTCTTTAGAGCCACTTGTCGATTTTAAAATCCTCCTTGTCCCTGATTTATTATTGATGTGAAAGGCTTTGTGTAGCCAGGACATGACAGAAGCCATTACTTGGATTTCACTTCTCTGTCGGTAATTGGGGGTTTTGTGAACAGGTTCCATTTAAGTGTTTTTCTCTGTTGGTGAAATCTCACTGTTGCACGTTTTGCTGTTCCCTTGTAAAAAGGGGTAAAAATTGAAACAGCAAATGCGATTCTCAGTGGTGCGAAGTAGGCCAGAGCCGGAAGACACCACGGTGTTGTGTCTCCAGGCCCGGGGCGAGTACAGCCAAACCAACCCCCACGGCGCTGCGGAGTTGGTAACTGGTTTCTGAAGCGAGCGTGGCAGCGCCGTCTTTCCTTGTGCGCGTGGCCTGGCAGCTGGGAAGCAGCGTCCGCGCGGGCTCGGAGCCCCCACGTTGCTGCGGTGTCGCAGTGCTCAGTGGCCAGCAGCGAGAGCGGGTACGAGGCACGAGGCGCCTTCCCGCCAGCCTCCTGAGCAGCAGCTGCTCTTCACGCCGCTGCCGGGAGGTGCTTGGGCTGCGTTAAGTTCTCCTTAATTCTCAGTCTCTTTATTGGCATAATGATTATTACTCCCGTTGATCGATCGGGAAGTGCTTTGCTGACCGCAGCCCACGTTGTGAAATGAAGAGCACCTTTTGGCATGTGGAGATGTCAACAGCCTGTGTACCTTGTTCCCGTCCCTGGCTGAGCTGGCCACTGTCTTGGGAGGGACAGATCTAGCTTGGAAACCGAAGGGCGGGGGCTAAAAACCGCCTCAAAGTGTAATCATAGGAATTTTGAAGCGTCAGAGCTGCTGAAGCACCTCTGAACTCCTGTGAAGTGTTTATTTCTCACTTAAATGGATTGTTGCTTTTGCTTGATACACATGGAGAGTAAGAATGAATCCAGATGGATTAAATCTGCCTCACTTCGGGTACTTCTTTTGCCTTTGTTGACATGGAACAGTGACCTTCTCGCCTTTTCCCTGACCCGCAGTTCTCCTGCTGTGCCGCAGGGCGACTTTGAGACGAATGAGACTCTTCCACTTGATCTGTGGTGACAGGAAGTCCCAAAAATAAACCCTGCGGATTCCAGGGTGGGTTGCCAAGTGGATCACCTCTTGGCCGCACTAAGCACGCTCGTTGAACGCGGCGTTGCGCAGCCCGGACCCCCCCACGCGCTGCTTTCCCTCGTCTGGAGGCTGCCGTTCGTTGGGGGTCTCGCTGCTCAAGCGTGGCTCCCGTGCGGTGAGGGGACCCCCTGCCCAGCCGCCAGCTGCTCCAAGACCTTCTGGTGGGCGGGCTCCCTGCGCTCGGCCGAGGGCTGGCTGACGAAAATAGCCCGAGAAGGCGGCTGCAGCTACAGCAGCCAAACCAACCTCTCGCCTGGGACCTGATTTGGTTTAGGGCCCTGCTTCAAGCAGTGCCACTGGGCGACTCCTGGCCAGAGTGAGCTCTGCTGCCCGTAGGCAGGACTGCCACGAAAACTGGATTTGCATGTGCTCTGCGTACACGTGTGTATAGAAATGCAGCTTTCTCTTGATCCTAACCCTCAAAAGAGCCGTGCTCTCGGTCGGAGCTGTGGACAAAGCTCCCCAGCCACAGCTCCTTGCAATTCAGTTTCCCCTTGGAGCCCCTTTCATCCAGCTGCAGCTCCGGGATGTCTCTTCCCAACAGAGCCCATGACCATAACCTCGCTCTGAGCCACCAGTGAGGTCCACCAGCCACTGCCCAGGCGAGCAGCTTCTCCCAGCTCTCTGAGGTCCCTTTCCAGCCACAGTCTTCTCCCAGCAGCGCCTTTCCAGCCACAGTCTTCTCCCAGCAGCCCCTTTCCAGCCACAGTCTTCTCCCAGCAGCGCCTTTCCAGCCACAGTCTCCTCCCAGCACCCCCTTTCCCCCCCCACTCT
>WUAM01000284.1:1120790-1135834 GCA_024336885.1 Actenoides hombroni
TCTTCTCCCAGCAGCGCCTTTCCAGCCACAGTCTTCTCCCAGCAGCGCCTTTCCAGCCACAGTCTTCTCCCAGCAGCCCCTTTCCAGCCACAATCTTCTCCCAGCAGCCCCTTTCCAGCCCACCTCCACATGCAGCTCTAGGGTTTGTTTTTTTTCTCACAACCATCAACCTAACCTCAAACCCCAGTTAGCTTGGTCTTGGTTTTCCACACAGCTCCCAGCAGTTACTGTATCACTTTCTCACAGCCCTGTTTCTAGGAAATTTTCCCACTGCTTCATGTGCCTTTCCCCACCTTCTCTAGGAAAACATATATAAATATCTAAAGTATTTGCAGACCCTTTTAAAGTTTTAAATAAAGTCTTGTTCTCTCTCTGCCCACCTTGTATCTGTTCTGCAAAAGTTAGGTTTTCGTGGACAGAAAAATCCAGGAGTGAGAAGTTTACAGCAAGGCTTGTGATTGGGGCGGGTGGGAGCCTGTGGGGTTCTCGAGCTGCTCTCCAGGCTGTTGGGGAGGAGCTGGTCCCTGTGAGGTGTGCTGAGGGCTGAGTGGCTGGCAGCGAGCAGAGGGCTGCTGCCCAAGCCGAGCCATTTCTGACGTCGCCCGCCTTCAGCACGCAGTTTGGTGAGACTCCATCCATTTCCTCAGATGCCAGTACGTGGGATCTGGGTAAATACAAGTCAATGTTTCAGATTTCCTACCAATTCTTTCTGCGTTGTTGGTTTGTTTGGGTTTCTTTTTCTGCCAGCCGGCACAGAAATAGAATGTGACGTGCAGAATTTCTACGTGGGTTTTTTTCTGTCACAGCTCAATTTGAGGAGCCTTTGTGCAGCTTTGAGCATTGTCTGCAGCATCGCTTTGTTCTGCTGTCGTTGCCTTCAACTCTCAGCTCTTTGTGACTACACTTCCTATGATTTCCCCGTATAATTTGCTTGCCTAAATAAGTCTGGTCAGTTGAGATCATCTACAGCTCGCACAGTAACCAGAACAAAGAGTTTCCTTGATGCACTTTCTGCTGGTTTCCTATGTCCCTGTCACAGCTTTTGGTTTTCTTTTGCCAGGATGAGTGGGGCTGGGTTCCCCTCTCCAGCGGCCGAGATGGCGGAGATGAACCGCCTCCAGTACGAGATGGAGTACACCGAGGGAATCAGCCAGCGCATGAGGGTCCCGGAAAAGCTCAAGGTAGCTCCCCAGAATGCTGACCTTGAGAAGGACACCCCAGAAGGGTTCCCAAATGCCAGTGTCACTATGCAGGTTCCAGAGCGGATTGTAGTGGCAGGTACGTCCACATCTCCGTAAAAGGAAACAGGTGAAAATTTGACTTAGTTGCCTACATTTCTGAATGGACAAAAGTAGATATTGATCTATTTAAAAAAAACAAACCCGTCAAAAGCTTTATGGTTTTTAAACAGTTATCGATCATCAACTTTGACACAGGAAGTTTCTTAAACTCTGAAAATGTCTTGTGAATAGTTTCGGTAGTGGAGACGGTTAACAAATGAATTATGAGCAGAAAGTTTAATTACTGACTTTTCATCTTCTTAAACCATTTCTGGAGGAAAAGATAAATTGATGTCAATTGATTTACACTTGATTTTTCTTCATTAACTATCAGGTAGAGTAACCACCACGAGTGTCGGGGATGTATTAGCCACGCAAAGCGTGTTTGATGGCAATCGGAACGCTGGTTGTGTTAAGGATCTGCCTGCTGGCGGGTGGGCTCTGCCAGTGCTTCCCCAGCACTTGTGGTCACGGGCTTTGCAGCGACAGGCCTGGCACCACTGAAGGCCTCCCCGTGCGCGGGGCGTGCGATGCGTGCGTTCCGCCTCCTGAGAGAGGAGCGTCTCCACGTCCCCGGGCACTGCACTTGTGCACAAATACACCTCTCGCGGGACCGTGTCCTGATGTTCTCAGTGCCCTCACTTGCAAGAGCAGCTGATGTCCCTCAGGATTATTCGGGGTTGTTGTTCTCAGAGAAGTTGCTTGAAGAAGTGTCAGTGAGGGTGGGCTTTCCGAAAGTTTTAGCTAGAGTGGTTAACATGTGAGCCCTGGTAAAGAAAGGTGTGCTTGGTTATTCGGCACGGCGGGGGAAGGAACTGACACCGTGTCTTCTTGAGCTCGTTTTCTACTGACAGCTGATGTTCTTGCAGGTAACAGTGGAGACATTCCATTACCCAGACCGCCAGACCTTGACCTTCTTCAGTCTACTCCATTCAAACCACTGGCATTGAAAACTCCTCCCCGTGTTATTTCTCTTAGTGATCGACCGCTAGACTTTTTGGACCTAGAAAAACCTCCACAGCAGGCTCCTCAAAGTGAAGAGGCTAGTACTTATTTTGCTTTTTTCTTAGTTGGGAAGCGTTCTGCTAACGAAAGCAAAGTGACCAACGCGTTCTCTGCTGTGCTGCAGATTTACTTGATGCCAACATAAATTGGGAAAACATAAGAATATTTATATCAGCACTGTGGTAGTTCCAATTCTGACTTGGAAGTTCCGTCTTGAACTGGCAGGTGGCCTGGGGTGCTGCCACACTCAGTAAGCTGACGCAGTACTTACAAAAATAAAGTCATAATTAGAACCACTCAAAATGCTTTTAAGGAAAAAAGAAATAATCCTTTGGATTGAAGAGAAAGCCACAAGATATTTTTAATTTGCAGGTTATCAGAGAACAAACTGAGATTCTCTGAATGTTCTAAGTACATTAACCTCTGGAATTCATGGCCAGGTGATAGCACACCACATAGAATTAGCAAGATATTAAACATGATAATGCTTTCTTACATATTATAAGTCCTGTTTGTTCATACTTTTGGCATCAGGTCACACGGATAGGTAACAGTAGAGTCTCAATGAGTTTGGACCTTGTTTTTTTACCAGCATCAGATCCTGTCATCAGTTATTTTCCTCCTAATCCCTTTGAAACCCATGGAAACGTGTCTGAGGATAGATGTAACTGACAGCTCTCCAGTGCAAACTATGAAGTGTCTGCTGGAATTCCCTGTCTTTTATCTCCCTCGCTCTGCCTTCTCACGCAGGTCCGCTCAGTGGGAAGGCTGAAGAGAGAGCGTTCCATGAGCGAGAACGCCATGCGGCAGAACGGGCAGCTTGCCCGCAACGACTCCCTGTGAGTAGAGCAGCAGCCTGGGGGGGACACAGCTGCAGCTTCCTTACCTCTTCCCTTTTCTGCCTTCAGTCCTTGTTATTTGGGGTTTCCAACTAATATTTTGTATGCCTTGGCAAGTACCTCTTTTTATAATATTATAAGGCCAACATTTTTCTGAATTTTGCTGCTTTTTGCTTAGTGAGGTGATTCATTGGTGAAGTATTTTCTTGCAGGGGATGGGTGGGAGCGTTTGTGGGCTCCCAGTTCGTTTCACTGTTACCGTGAATTGTTACTTGAGGAGATTTTTGCAGTTTCTGAGCTGGTACAGTATTTCCCCCCTGACCCACATTTTCAGGAAATGGTGTTCTTTGTGCATCAAAATGTTGCCCTTCGTCTCACTGTCGATGTTACAGTGGTTTTCATTCACAGAAGAAGGAATATGTGTGTTTCCCCACAAACACTAGAATAAGTCAGTTCTCTTTGTTGTCAACGTACTTAATGTATTGAGTCTGTGAGTACAGATCCTACTCTTTTGAGACCAAAAGGGCAAGTCACATGTAGAACTGGAAACTTCATCTACTGTTACCACCTGAGGTAGCAATTCTCATGGTGCTTTCTGAAGACATAGAGGTCTGTGTATTTGTATTAGACACGACAGCCCTTGATTAACTGAGGTTTATTCTGAGTGACAGCATCTTTCCACCTGGCGATAGCTGTTTTTGCAGTGTAACACTTAAAGCTCCTGTACAAAAGATTCCTAATAGAGGTGCCATAAAGAATCCTTTCTCATGCTGAAAGTCTCTTAAAGATCTAAAAGATGGGGTTCATCTGTCCCAGTGCAGCCCGTCCACAGTACTGTGGCTAAATCACCCTAAGCTTCATCTGCAGGGAAATAAGCCCATGACCTACTTGGGGTCTACCTATTTTTAATCTAAAATAGATCAAGTGAATGATGTCCTAGAAACGTCCCTTTCCTCCTATTTACAGCAGGTCTCTAGGAGGTACCTACCATAGGTGCTACAGATCCGACTGCCTCTTAGAGAGTTTGTCCAAACCTGGTGAAATGCTCTCTGCGTGTTCCAGGCATGTTGCAATTCTCCTCCTCTTCCTCCAGATCTCCATGGAAATACTGTCGTGTGTCTTCCTCTTCTTACCTGATCAGACTTTTGGTTTGTACAAGCTTCCAAACTGCACATCTAGGTGCTCAGGTCTGCTGAGCCATATATTCACTGAGCTGGCCAAACTACGTTCACATCCTTAAGCTCCTCCTGATTAGCTTGGTCTCCAAAAGTTCTGTCAGCCCACTAAGTGCCTCAGTTCCCTGTGGTGTCAGTCATCCAACTGTGTCCTGTTGTTCTGGACATGCTCAGTTTTCACTGCGGGAACGGCCTGTGCTTGCCGATCCAGCAGTTTGCACATGGTGTGTACTGGAAGAGATGGTCTTCATGTGACAGAAGCTGCTGGTGAAAAAGTTCATCCTTTGTTGTTACCAGCTCTGCTTTGCCAGTCTTTGGTGTATTGCACTTGAAGCAAAAACGGGCGGTACGTGAATTCTTGCCATTTCTGGAAATGACTTATCCGTGCTCCCCAGGCTGGTTTGGTCTTCTGAAAACCATGGGCTGTGTCTGCCCATCTGAGAAACCAGCACCACCAGCTCCAACTGGATGTATCCAGCTGCTCTCAGATTTCTCACATATGTTTGGACTTCTTGAATCTGAAAATCCTGAATCTGTAGAAGTCACCTGTGTCCTTTGCTGTCACTCAGTAGCTATATATAGCACCACTGGTTTTAAATGGTCTGTATGTTGCTTGCTGTCCCAGTTTATTAATCCAGCAGGTGTCCTTCAAGGGCCCAGCAATACAATGCACACCTGGAATTCTCTGAAGTTGGAAAGGATCCGAGCAACAAACGCGTAACTGGTCGCTTGCCTGACTTGGTTTCATTTGCAAAAGCCAGGAAATTTTGACACATCTGGAAATGAGTTTTCCTCTCTTGATGTCCATGCCAGGGCCTGCCTAATGCCTGTCACACAAATCAAACCTCCCATGCCAGGCAGCTTCCATTATGAGTGTGTTTTAGGAGAACTATACAGACTTTAGATTGATCCAGGATCTCTTCTCTTTGGTTTGTATGTAAAAAACAAACCAGCGGGCTACGCGGAGCCTGCTGTACCTGCGCTCACTGCTGTCCGTGTAGAGGGAGCTGTCCTTCCTCTCTGCAGCTTTTCCCACTTGCTGACCTGCAGATAACCTACAGTAGTAGAGCTTCACGTCTCTCTTGTCTTCCCAAGTGCTTGTTTGCTTACGGCAGAAGTTATGCCGTGCCTAAGGGCAGATCATCTGCTTTGAAATTACTGACATGCCTGGAAGTTGCTTCTTTTCCAGTCTGACTCAGTATGATAAAAACCAAGAATACTTTCTGTGTATATATATATATACACATGTATATATATTTTTTAATGCTTGTTTCTCTTACCTCCTTGATTGAGCTCCCTGATTCTACTCAGACTCCATCGAAAGAGCCTGTGGAGTGCTGCCTTTTCAAACCTTTGTTTTCTAAATAGAACACTAATACTCAAGTTTTAGTCCAGGGCACTGTTGTCCTCCTTGGACAGAACGTTCAGATACACTGCACAAAATCCCACTGCTTGGCCCGGGGTGATGAAATGAAACAATCTGCAACAGATTGTCAGGCTGAAGCGAAAGCGTTGGCTGGGCTCCCTCTCGCAGTCTTCTCTATGTGGTAGAAATCGTTGTCTCTTCTGCTGCCTTTCTCTTCTTGTCACCCAGCTGCACGCAGAGACGGCTCGGGGGATTTTTCAGGAGCTGGGCTTCACTCAAAGCAGTAGTTCTCAGATGCTTTTAAAGACCCTGAGACTAACAAGTAGGCACCTGCTCGTGCAGTTACCGCCTGTGTGCGCAGCAGGAATGACAGCTCTCTGAATGACAGCCCCTCTCTTTGCGAGGATGCTTACTTAAGAGATTATGGTTATCATTCAAGGTGGCACAGATCAGATACTGTCCCAAGAAATAAAATGCCACGGTTCCGGTCACCTCTTTCGACTAAGGATTGCACGTAAGCCTAAATGTTACCTGGTCTATGGAAATCAAGGGTGTGTTTAATTACATAGCTCTCTGCAGTACTAATTTTCCGTAGTTTAGAACGTAAAATTTGAAACAGCCTTTGCTACACTGAACCTGTGGTTTCTAATTTTGCTTCAGGATTTCTCAAACTTGGCCAAATTGTTTCCCTGTGCAAAAAACACAGGGAAAAACACCTGATAGCCAATGAAAAAAGAGCTTCAACTGAGAACCGATTCAGTGCAGAAAAATTAAATTTCAAAAGAGCTTTAGTTGATTTGATTCTTTGTTCTTTGGCTGCTTTTCAATAGCTGGAGAAACAAAGCTCTTTGTTGGCCACTGCCAGCCAACACTGACTGCGAGGATTCCGCTTCTGCATCAGAAGTCAACAAACCACCAAAAGTGCCTGGAAAAAGGGACGGCATTTATCTGTTTTTCTTCTCCAGCCTTTCCCTTAGAGAAACAGATCTCTAGAGAGTTCAGTCTCACAGTTTGAGAAATTCTGTTCTTCACTCAAGTCGTGGGGCAGAGGTGATGGTGTGCACGTCTCTAACGAGAGTACGGTCTGTCTATGTGGTGCCATTTGAAGTAACCTTCGTTAGTTAAATCTGTTCACCTCTCATTCGATACCTCCAGAGCTGTAAGATGGTGAAATAAACCCTGTGCACATCACAGATGCTTTGAGCAGGTTGAGGGGAGATGGTAGCTCCATCTTTAGTAACAGCTGGAAGAAAAATTCTTGTTGAAGAGGCTGTGTGTGAGTCCTCCTTACTGGAAGAGGCTCGTGTTTTGAAAAGGGATTTGTAAAAAATGCCCATGCCTGTAAAAACCCTTTCCTCTTTGATGTCAGCGAGGACAGGAATACTGACTTCAGCAGGTACAGATTTAGCTGGACAAGGGCTTTCTAAAACTAACTCGTATAACCGATCGGAGCTGTGTCCTTGCTGTGATACTCGTGCTTGTTTCTGAAGAACATATATGAACGTAGCTCGTGATCCCTGCGCTGCTGGAACTGGGGAGCGTTGCTTAGAGTGGTGGGAGAAGGGTAAGCCGGAAGCAAGCAATAAGCCTTTTGGAATGGGGTCTATCTGAAACGCCTTTTTTAATTTAAAATCTGACTGTAGTGTTTCTCTCTCCATTTACTCTGCTTGTACGAACAGTGTGACACCATCACTGCAACAGGCTCGTGTCTTTCCTCCCAATATGTTGCCTGAAGATGGGACTAATCTTTACTCTGCCCGTGGCATTTTGTCGTTTATCCAGTCTTCCACTCGTAGGGCTTACCAGCAGGTCTTGGATGTGCTGGATGAAAACCGCAGGTGATTGGTTGTCACTGACTCTGCCAGCTTCTGCTGCTTTTTTGTTGTTTTCTTTTCTCCTTTTTAGTGGAGTTTCGTTTCTGTTTACAAAATAATGAGACGAAATTGTTTGCTTTTGCTTTCCTTTGCTTTCACTATTCATAAGCAATTTAATTGTCCAAAATTCACATTTCAAAATGCTTCTGTTTCAGTCCAATATGGCATTATTTTGGTTTCCTTCCAAATAACAATCAAAATAGGAAGAGTTAGTCTGTAACAGCAAGAGATCTCGCTGTTCCCAGGTCATCAGCACCTTCTGCAATTAATCCTCGACTCTCAGCCTGCAGATGTATTAGCCTTGTCTTCTGCTTTTCTGTCGGTGAGCGGCAGTGTGAGTCAGTAAGATTGGGTTGATGGTGCCATAAAGCATTCAAACCAATGTCTGGAAACGGGAGCGTTGCTCAAGGCATTGCTGACACCGCTCCTGATAACGTCTCCTGACTTGAGGCTGTTCCAGTGGCATTGGCAACAGTTATCTCTGGTTGACCCATGACCAGCGGTGACCACGCTGCTGGAGGCTGAGGGCCGGGGAGGCCACCTAACAGTGAGAGGCTGTTCCTCTGCTTCACACCGCCTCTGGTTTTATGGCTGAGCTGAGGCTTGGAGGGTACCGAGCCAAACCAAGCCTCCTGGCAATCCCCGTGTGGTGTCTCATTCTCTTCAGTGGAGTTTGGCCCCCTTGCTGTGTCCTTGGGCGGGTCTGATTTGGCAGGTAGAAGAACGGCCTGTTTAACACCGTTTGAGACTAACAGTGGTTGCTTTGCCAAAAGCCATTCCAGTAGCATGCTGGCCCAGAGGTTCAGCTTCAGACCGCAGGCAGTTTGTTAGTCTCTGGTGTAGCCAAGACCTTGCCACGAGGTCCAGGTAGAGGAGATATTTGGCAAGAACGTGGTGAGCAATTCCTCCTGTCACCCTGTGGTGTGTCCTATGCAAGGGAGTTGGTTGAAATTTGTCACCTGCCTCTGGCTGCGGCTACCCCAGCAGCACTCCTAATATTGCCTGGTGTGGTCCCACTGTTCACTGCCTGGTTGTGTTGGTGATAAAAGGTGACTCTCAAGCCAATCTTATTGTGAATGTCTGTGCGTTTGCAGTTGCTTCCCAAGCTGGCACCTCCCGTAGCTCACCATGTTTGCTGGCCTGACAGCACACAAACGCCCTTATCAACATTCCTGAAGCATAGAGGACTCCAGTCCTGCTGCCATTTCTGTTCTTAAACTGGGACTTAAAAAAAACCCAACCAACCAAAGAAAACCAAAAAGAAATGAGCTGCATAGTTCCCCTTGAAATGCTGGAGTTTGCTGCTCCACCCTGACTTAATCCTATCAAAGAAGTTTCAGGCTGTAGCGGTTACAATTTCAGCAACTGGACAGCAAGATCTCTTTTTTTCCTTGTCAGTATTAAAAATGAGATGGGCTTAAAAGTTTGGTTTGTTTTACAAAAAGAAAGCTGCCAGGAAAGGAGGAATTCTACAGCCTGTGAATGGTAGTGCTTGCGGGCACGGTGCCAGGAGTCCTTGCTAAAACACAGGCTGAAGTTGCAGCCCTGTCCCCAGTCCGCAGCGAAGCCAACAGGTTTCATTGCTGGCACGTTCCTGTCCACGTTTTATTCCTGGCTTCTGGAGAGCACAGACCTGTGTGTGCGCACGCTGCCAACTTACTTCAGTCGGCAGGACGTTTCTAGGGCTCTCAGTACTTCAAAAGCTGCAGTGCTCTTCCTGCTTTGGGTTCAGTTTTGAGGTGTTCTTACTAACCTTCCTAGAAGAAATGGGAAACCTGTTTCTAGTCACCTCTGAACAAGCAGGTGCCAAAATAATGAAGTCTTCACTGAGGTGAAAGCTTTTCCCCATGGCTGGGTGTTTGGATGCCCACTGTCACTCTACAGCTGGCGTAGGAATGTGAAATTTGGATGATCCACTTGCATGGTTGCAAAATACTGTTCATTTTAAATCGCTCCAAAGCTGCACTCTGTTCTTTCGCTCTGTGTAACGTGCTTTCTATCTCAAAGCCTTACCTATTTTAACCTTTTATGCTCAATGCTAGAAGAAATCTTTTAAAATGAACAAGACCTGGCGATGTGTTACTCACTGGGAATATTTTAACTTGTTTCCGGGCTTGCTTTCCTTCTTTTTTTTTTTCCCCCCCCCCCCCCCCTCCCCAAAATATTTTGCAATCTCCTAAAGCTGGGAACGGTAGGTGCTGATTGTTCTGCTGCAGGTGATGAGCTCTGCCTCACTCAGCCGGCACTGCTCGCGCGATAGGCCGGTTAAAAGGGCAGCAGTTTAATGCTCACTGTTGACACTGTCTGTTTACTCCTGCATTTCCTTCAGCTTGGACAAGGACTATAGGTCAGTTTGGGTTTCCAGTTCTGATCATTTTTCTGTTTCAATTTCTGCTGAATGACCTATAGCCAGTGTCTTTGAAAGACCAGTCTTTTATGCTCTAGGCAACTAAAAATACCAAAACAACAAAACCCACCCCCCAAAAAACTGCATTTAAGGAGATTTTAATGATGTGTCAAGTGCAGGGAAAAGGCAGTTTCATCTCCAAATAGAGTTGTGCTGAGAGCTGTACTTTATCTGAGCTCTATTCTTATCTCTACCTTCTTATGTAGGAGGAAAAAGTATGAAAATTGACTCCTATTTCCTCTCCCCTGGACAGCCCTGTCTAAAAAGGCACTGTCCTTGTTAGATGCCAAACTTCACCCACACAGTCACATCCTGAGGTGTTGTGAGGTCATTTTTTATGTCGAGCAAGCAAATAATATTTTTCGTGGTAGAAATAAAATGGGACGTGGGTTGAGACCATGGCAGAGGGAGGGCTGTGCATGCCTTTGGGCTGGGGCAGGGTAGTTCAGAACAAAACAAAATGGGTCTGAAATGCAAAGGAGCCTGGGAGGAGCCAGAGGCTGTAGCCATGCTGAAGTGACCCCATAGAGCAGTGAGGGGAGCTTTGCATCCAGGAGCTGAGCTCCCCAGGTCACATCCGGAACGTGGCCGTCAAGTCCCAGTGCCTGTTCTCAGGCCCTTTCTGAGATGTCCAGAGCAGTTTCAAAGCCCAGACGAGGGGAACGCAGCTGCTACCTCTGCTGAGCAGGGAGGATGTGCTGGTCCCTGCCCGCTGTGCGCACACGGGCAGGATGGACGCTGGCCTGCGTCCCTGGCCTGCCCATGCCTGTGGTTTTCCTCCCAGGCCGTGATTGTGACGACTCCCTCGAGGGGTTACTTCCATCCCTGCTCCGCCCTCGGCAGCAGAAGCCAGAGCAGGTCCCTGCAGCCTGTCCCTGTGCCCCTGTTGCCCGCTGTCCCCGCGACCCAGCCACATTGCCCTGCCTTCCCCTCGTGGTTCGGCCCAGGCAGCGGCGAAGCGCCCAGGTCACTGGCCTTGGAGCTACGGCTCCTTCTGACCGCCAGCAGGGAACTGACACAAGTGGCCAGAGAATTCAAAGTTTTAATGCACTCTTGCTCCGTTTTTTAAAGACAGAGCTTCATTTCATAGCTGAACTGTATTGTACTCGTGCATTCTGTACTTGCCGAAACACTGCTGATTTTAGGGTAAGGTGATCACCTGTTATCTATAGAATGAATTTTTTTGGTTGCTACATAAAACCAAGCAAGTAAAGAGGGTGGGAGAGCCAGGGGAATGTTCTGGTGATCCTTTTGACTCTGCCTATAAGGAAATAGAATGTGACCTCCAAAGAAAAGGAAGAAATCGTATGCAGCTTCCTAAGAGCCTGGCTGTGTTGGGAAGGGGATTAAGGACTTGTCTTTAGGTCAAGTTCTGGATTTGCCCAGATCCCAGAGTGCTCCAGTTTCGTCCCTTGCCATAGCCCTCGGCTGCCCCCAGGCCCATGGCTTTTCATGGAAGAGTTCTTTCCCTAATTAAGAAGGAGGAAGGTCTGGTTTTGAGAAGCTTTGTGTGTGTAGGTCAGAATGTTCTTCCTCAGCACGTACCGGCCGCGGGGGCTTCTCTCCTGTCAGACACATCAGGCTGGCTCGTCTCGTGTGCTGGCCGCAAACCACCGCGCTCTGTGCTGACAGTGCCGGTTAGAGCAGGACCTGGTCCAGGAGTTTTGTATCGGGCAGCAGAGTTTGCTAAGGGTCCTAGACCCTGGTCCTTTTAGCTGGCACCAGTGGCTGTGGAACTTGTGTGTGGTTCTTGCGTATGGTTCTTGTGCGTTTTGTGGCCTGCAGCGTCCGTGGGTTCACTCCACGGTACGGGCACCTCCTGTCAGCACGGGGAACGCGGAAGGAGTTAAAAAAAGATGTCGGGCTCCCGAACGGTCTGTTCCACGCCGTGGCTGTGGAACATCAACGCCTCCTGACCAGGGGTGCTGCAAACAGACCGTACCAGCTCTGCCAGGGGTACTGCTGGTGGCCACGGGAGCCCCTCCTGGCAAAGGCAGCGTGCGTTACGGAGCTGCAGCGGCTTAGAATGCTCTTCCTTTTCTTCTTCTCTGCCTAGAAAGAAAAAGAAGAGAAAGCAAAAGAGCAGCACTTAGAAGGACGTTCGTACCATCTGCTTGAAGCTTCTAGTCACTTCTACCTGGAGAGATCTGCCTCTCTTCAGACTAGAGGTGGTCCTTAGCTGGTAGCCCAAGGGTTCTGATTTGCCTCTAGCATAAAGAAAAGACAAATCTCCCCTTTCCCTGGAGGGAGGAGAGGATGATGAAAAAGACTTTTATATAACTATGTGTAGTTATATATCTACATAACTTTTATGTGTAGATACTTTTAAAATTTCTTCTCCCCATCGCTGTTGGGTGGGGTTTGGGGTTTTAGAGGGATTTCTTTTTTTTTACACCTGAAGTTTCCCATGGCTGTTTTATAAGACCGATGGCCTCCACCCAAACCTCCATTCCAACAGTTTGTCTTCTGTAAATGAAGCTGTATCATCAAAAAATTGCCTCCGTGTCTTAGCTGCATAAACATTCAGTCTTGATGAAATCTGAATTCAGAGAAATACAGAAGTGCACATTACGACAAAACAAACAGATGTTCTATTGTATGGAAGCGTTATGCAAGTGGCAGTATTTTGATGTTCCTTTGTGTGTTTTACCTCTTCTCTCTGTTTGTCGTTTCCTGTTTCTGTCTGTGCTTTCCACCTACACACCCTGCTGTAGGCCAGTGTTGCGTGGTGGGTCAGCCGCTACCACTTCCTCTAACCCTCATCATGACAGCACCAGGTAAAGAGCGGTTTGGTTTTTTTTTGTTAGTCATGGTCCACTAATGGAGATTCTAAACTTCAGACTCCCATTTCCCTGTTTCTAGTGTCCTTATTTTATAGCACAGCGCTTATTTCTGTCCTGCCTTTCAACTCCTGGGGTATTTCAGGCCTTTTATTCCTTCCCCACCTGAGTCACCTGCCAAGACCTCGCTTGGCTGATAGACACGAGGTGCTGCAGAATTCTGGCTCAGTGTGACGTGCGAGGGGAAGCTCCTAAATTACATTAGCAGTAAACTTCAAGTATTCGTATTTCATAGTGACTTTCATCTTTTTCATCATTGGACAGAGAGTTGCTTCTTTGACTGTTCCCTTACTAAAAGCTATTTTATCCTGATCTCACCTGGGGAAGTTTCCCTCTCCCTGAACACCCTTCAGCCCAAAAAGCCAGAGATCAAAGTGCAGATAACTGCCCGTCTTCTACTGAGTGTTGTAGAAGGGATGAAAGGGCGGCAGCGGGAAGCTCTGCTCAGCTTCACCTTCGTCAGAGCTGACCGCTAACCGTCATTAAATGCTAAACGTTCTTGTTAGGTGTGTTTAGTTGTGAATCTGGCAGCCCTGGCCGTGTTCTGGGCCATTTCCTAAGCTGTTTGCAGCAGTTGTTTCTCTGTCCTGATGAGAAAGCGAGGCAAGGGGACCTAATGTGGGGAAAGGGAGGTTTTGAGATAGCGAAGGAGAAACTCAGCAGTAGGGGCAGCATCAGGGACTGCTTTACCCATTAGTTATATCTGATCAAGAGGTAGCATTTGGGTGATCAAAACACATACTTTATGGAGACCTCCTCCTGCTTCCCAGCTGCTAATAAATGTGCCATATTTAATTAACTTGCCTTGGAGTTAGAATAATGATTTGTCTGAATCGCTGCATTAAGAGAACCAAGAGGCGCTCTGGGGACAAACTTCCTAATGCATGGAAAGTTCAGCAGGCAGCAACTCTGTGCTGGACTCTCCATTCGCAAGGTTCTCTGCTTGAAATACTGAGATTGATGTGACCAGGATCGTTAGTAGTCTCCGTAGCTGTCCCTCAGGATATTGACCTGGGTACCGAGCCTGAGACACCCAGTCCTTTCCACGTCTCCCTTGGGTTATTCCCAGTTTGTTGCCAGGTCTCCTGCAACTCTGGCATTTCAGGGTTCAGAAATCTGTTAAATACCTGGAAACAGTCTTTTGAGAGAGCAGGTGACAGCAAGAATTCTGTCTTCATGGAGAGCCTTCAAAAATCTTTAAATGTGGAGAGATTCAGTGCGGCACTTGCCCAGTTCCCAGGTGCCTGTGTTCTGATCAGCTGAGATCCTGGTGAAACAGGCAACTCTAGAAGCCAGGAAAAGGATTTATCATTCTTTTAAGGCTCTCGACCTAAAAATAGACCTACCAGAGTGTTGATACAACATGGTGCTTGCTGATCTTGGTGTGGACAGCCAGCTGAGCCGTCTCCCTTCTTTGTAGATACGGTCTTTCCAACCTGGACACGACGCTGGAGGGAACACCAGATGACATGACCGTTGTAGATGCCGCTTCCCTACGACGACAGGTACGTAAAGCTGATAAAGCTAAGAAAAAGGGGTCAACCAGGGGAACAGGTTTTCCGTGTGGCTGCAAAGGTTTCCACCCCCGCTGTGGTGGGGGATCCCCCTCTGCACCCTGGCTGGGCTGCCCTCACGTGTCCTGTGCCCTCCAGAGCATCCGGCTCCATTTCTGCTCCTGCCTATTAGGGACAGCAAGATCTGGTCACTGCTGGCTGGGGATGGAGAGACAAATTATGCATAATGTCAGTATTAGATAATGGCACTTATCAGGGGTGTAACGCGCCTGTACCCTACTTTTACACGGTTATTCAGCAGCTTCTAGAAAGTGGCAGCTTTTAGTCAAGTATTTAAAGCCTTTATTTCTTTTTAGATAATCAAACTGAACCGCCGCCTCCAGCTTCTGGAAGAAGAAAACAAGGAGCGTGCGAAGCGGGAGATGATCATGTATTCCATAACCGTGGCTTTCTGGCTACTCAACAGCTGGCTCTGGTTTCGGCGCTAGACGGGCCCTCGGCAAGATTTAGTAGTCAGAAATACAAACAGTTTTCAAAATTCTTTATTTCTGTTTCTGAATCGTTTGCTGTTTTCTAATTCCTCCACGGGAAACATCCACCAAGCGACACAGGCCCTAGAAGCGCAGTGTTGCCGGGACACCCCGTTGTTCAGTTGCCGTGTTGTCAGTAGATTCGCCCCGCGAGCACTCGCCGTTTCCTCCTTGCATGCTTCAGTGTCGGGCCGGACCGGACCGGCTGCTGCGC